>QXDR01000440.1:0-53005 GCA_003717165.1 Protomyces inundatus
GTGTCTTTCTGAGGTTTGTGCATTTTGAAAATACATAATCGCAATGGCCCTTTTTCTGAAATTTTCGCGCCTTGCGCGCGGGCTGATCTCCCGGGTGTTTTAGTGGGTAGGCTCGCGACATCGCCTCGAGCGACGTCTTGAGGAGCCCCACACTGCCGAAAGGCGTACGTAACCGTATTTCATCCTTATCCCGTAGTTCCTTGGACTATGGTCCTTGTTGTAGCTATGTTTTGGCATTAAAAAAAAAAAAAAAAATTCTCACGGTCTTGTTTGCATTTTTTTGCCGAGTCGACGTCGACTGGGCGCCACGGCCGGTAGTCGCAATGCGATATCTTTCTACGGACAAAGCAGCTCGATTTCTGCAGCTAGCAAAGGCTCTTTCATACTATTCATGGTGTGCTGCCGCTACAGCTAGTGTGTCCTCTTCAGCTTTTAGTGTCAGCAAGAGACATATCCGCCATCTGACGCGAGTGTCGCTTTTCAGATCGACATCCTGAGCATTGTCCAAGCGTCTGAAGCTTTGCAATTGGCTATCAATATAGACGGCGATTGCATGTCAAAAGCTGTGCGATGCTTTATTGCTCTCTTGTTTAGTCATGAGAATTAATCAGATGGACATCAGCGCAGCGCTATGAGTGAGCAGACATCTCTTTTCTTTTTGTTCTCTCTTGACCACCACTCTTGCACATAGAGCATGTCAACATCACAATGGTTATTTTCAATATGGATGCTATGGTCTATAGAGAAGAGCAAAGCAGTCTTGTTTGGCTCGACGAGCGAATGATCTAATCCGTGCAACACATCGCACCCTATGCGCGTCCACCGCCGAGGCCAGAACCACTTCGATTGCCCAACCAGGCCACCACTATCCGCCACCACACTGGCAGCCTCGCGACACCGTTCGCGACCAATTTCGTGAAGACCTTCAGCGCGACCTTGCATGTGACCGCCAACTGACTGCCACCCTTCTCCGCATCCGTAAAGCGCTTCATCGCCGCACGTCTCGCATCGGATATCAATGCTCTCAAGGCGGATGGCGGCGATCTAGGCGCAGGTGGGTCGAGGCTGACTCGGTCTGGTAACATGACAGGATCGAAACGAGAGCTGTAGAGGTCGTTGATCCCGGGTGGCAACAACACCTTGTGGGCAATCTTCAGCCAACTGCTCAACAAGCTGCCGGCGCTACGCAAGGTGGTCAAGGGTACGCTGGCAATCTAGAAGCTCGCCTCGGACAGCGAGGACGTCCACGAGACCCAGGGTGTTTACACTCCTGCAATTGGGATGAAAAGAGGCCGAGAACCTACCTTGGGATGTCAGAGACCCTCGCAAGTCGTCTGTACTCACACTTGACAGACGGCTTCGATTAGACGATTCGGACGCTAGACGTCGGGGTGTTGGAGGTGGACGTGACTCGGGCAAGCCTAGATGTGCTTAAGACACTCTTGCTGTCGATATCAGGTGCTCCCGCAATCCCTCGTGGGAGAATGTTTGTGTCCAGAATGAGATTAGTCGGTCATGAAGTTCGCGCCTCAATCTTGTCCTAGTTGTTAGACGGTTGACCAAGGTTTGCGGGCGCTGCCTGTCATTGTTTCTCGTAGATGCCACAATTGCTGCACAGCGTGATGTCCTGCTTGTTGACGGAGCAGCCACGCAATAGCTGCAAGATGCACATCATCAACGGCGAGGGCGTCATGCTTTGCAGCAGTTGCGGAATGTATTGGGAAACGCATGGCAGACAGTCTCGCGAGCGCCTTGATTGAGCACAAAAGTACAAGCGGCAAGAGGGAAGCGATCCGTAAATTTGGCAACCGAAGTGGTGTGATGGAGGTGAATGTGTCTTGAGCACGCCTTTATGTACTCGAGACACTGTTACTGTCGATCTCGGGTGCTTCGCAAGACACCTCGTGGCAGAATATCAGGCTGTACGACTGGAGCATCTGGTACTCGTCGCAGGATCATGTCGTCGACGAAGCATTCCACGACGCTTTTGAACACGACTGGCTCGAGCGCAGGCGTGAATTTTTGCGAGAGGATCAAGCAATACCTCCTTTTGCGGATCTCGCAAATTGGCGTCGTTTATTGGATGGTTTCGTCGGTTTGACGCCGGAGTACGAGGGGTACCTCTCGCTCAGGGATTTCCAAAACTTGGTGATGCTCCACACGCCGACGGAACGGATCCCAAAACGCCTCGGTCAGCTTCGCCGTACAAGTTGTGAAAACCCTGAGTGCGGCAATGAGCACCCTGCCTGCGGCTGGCGCATCCTGCTCATTTCAAACAAGGAGACCATTCTGTGCCGCAACTGCGCACGATGGTACGAATGGCACGGCAACCACCGGCCGAAAAAGGCGTCTTCATCGTCAGTCTTTGCGTGACTTGTTGCGCGCGCGAGGTGTTGACCTTGACAAACGCAAGTAGGAGTGGTGCGGCGACATCGAGCTATTTCGGAACCTGTGTCGATGGCGTGCAGAGCCTGACCAAGTTTTGGAAAGACACCTTGCCGACTGGTGTTTGCCATGCGACTCGTACCATCGTGCGCAGTTGCGGCACAGAATGGTCTCGTTGTTTGAAATGTGCAGGATGCGCCAGCCGCAGGCCGGGTGCTCATTGCCGCATTCAGGGTTTGCACAACGTGTGTGGAGAAGCTGACCAAGGCGTTTTGAAATCAGTTCCGTCGGCGTGTGGAGCTTCATCAAGTTTTGGAATGTCACGGAGCGAGAGGTACCCTTCGTATTCCGGCGTCATGCCGACAGAACCATTCAACAACCAACGCCAACCTGCGAGCCCCGCAAAAGAAGTTATTGCTTGACTTTCTCGCAAAAATTCACGCCTGCGCTCGAGCCAGTCTTGTTGGATATCGTCGTGGAATGCTTCGTCGACGACTTGACCCTGCGACGAGTACCGGATGCTCCAGTCGTACAGCCTGACGTTCTGCCACAAGGTGTGTTGAATAACCTGACATCGACAGCAAGAGTGTCGCGAGTACATATGGGCTCAGCAATATCAACCGACGACAATTCGTCAGGTATTGTGTCGCGCCGGTAGCTTGTTGAGTAGTAGGCAGGCGATCGATGACTACATGCAATGTCGCGCTTAAAGTCTTTGCGCAATTGGTCGCGAGGCTGCCAGTGTGGTGTCGGATAACGGGTACCTGACTAGGCAGATTGGAGTCTGCTCGAAATGGTCGCAAGAGGAGTGCGAGGCTGCTAATAGGGTGGCGAGTACAAGGTCGAGGCTGCGCAAATTGAGAGCGGTGCTGAAGTCGAGGGTGGGCGGACGTGTGGTGCTTCGTCGCTAGCAGAGCAGGGCAACCTGCGCTTCAAATAGAGAAAGGAGCGCTTGTTGCTGTCGTTGGTCACGAGGCCGAGGTGAAGAAGCAGCGCTGTGATGTCAGTGAAGCTTATCGTCCGATGACGTTGGCGGAGCAAGAGCCAAAGCAGGCTGCGAAGAAATAGAGCGATCGAGCATGCGCCGACACGCTGGCGAGCTCAAGATTGCATGGGCCCGCCTCGATCAGCGAGCATTGAGTGTTGGGAGGGCAGCGATGTCGAATCAGCTCAATGGTGATTGTGCCCATGCCCAACCAAACAGAGCGTCTCGAACAAGGTCTCCTGATCGACGTAGCAGACCTAGACTCAACGCCACGAGCATGCCAAGATTACTTTGGTTTATCGTGTCAAGCTGCGTGTGCACGGTCCGTGGCACTGAGCAGGGCTGATGATGACTAGAAGCAAAGCACAGACAATGCAGCGCTGCCACATCGCGCCGTCATCGGGTAGCATTTACCGATGCAGAGCCTTGATGCTGTTCTAGGCAGCTCATGGGAAGCGATCATCAAGTCCCGATGCGGAGCGATCCTGTTGGCTAAGCTTCCATGTCTTTCAGAAGAAGACGACTACATGCAGTACTACAGTAGTCTGTTGTATAGTTTCACAGTCGTCGTAAAAATTGCAAGGATACTTCTACTTCACGCTTTGCTCGACCTGCGCCTATAGATATGCACCATGCACTCGCATTTGGTCTCTCGAACTGCTCCGGCACTCATACATACCGGACTCTGCATCGTGCCTCTCGGGAAAATAAAATAGCCTCGAGCAAAGACGTGCACACAGCCCATATCTGCTCACGCGGCCAGACAAGGCATGCTTCAATCCTTGAGAGTGCCAAGCTTTTCGGCCAAACGATCTTAGCCTTCTATACGGCATGGAATCCGTGGAGCCGCATGACGAGCAGGAGGCGGGCGGAAAGAGGAGCTCGACTTCACGTTGGCAAGGCGATGTTGGCATTGGGTTGACTAAGCAGCAGCCAATCTGTCATGTGCAGACAGCATGGATCCAAGCAGGCACATGCAAAGTAGCGCGACAAGTTCAGCTGACATGGATGCTTGGTCCGCGTAGTCTGCTGCTTTAGTGGTGGCATAGTCTGCGGTCGGCTGCCAAAGACACACGTGAAATTCTTCGACAAGCCCTGGAGCCCTGGAGGTCATTGCCCGCGCCGACACGATCGCCGGCAGCTGTAGCGGCACGGATCCAAGCTAGAGTGGCTGAGGAAGCACCCTTTTGGACCCAAGATCATCAGGTGTGTACAGTCATTCACATAAGCTTAAGTCGCCAATCAGCCGGCTTTCACGAGCCAGCGTTGTCTATAGCAAGCATCTTGTGAGAGACAGGTGCTTGAGCGCATCTTCAGGACTAACCTTGCTGTCTGTTTGTGAGCAGGCATAGTCACAAAGTCGCCTGTGCATGCTCTTTGGTCTATCAATCTCAAGCCGCCTAGCACGACGCGTTGTTGTTTGCTCGCGCTTGTTGCAACTGGGTCCTTCTTCTTCAACTTGTCGCGTTATCCAAACAAACTTGTTGCGGCGGCGCGTCTTTACTCAATCAAGCACAACAAAGCAACCATCTGCTTCTTCAACGCGTCTGCTCAAGACAAATACAATGTCGAGCGACGATGAAGACTATTCTATGGAAAACTATGAGCCTACGCCTGTTGCTGTACGTCTTTTGACTTGTCGAACCACGCTAACGGCAGAAAAAACCAACAAAGCGCGCCAAGGCTGTCGACAGCGATGCAGATAGCGTCGCGAGTAAGCCAGCAGCCAAAAAGGCCAAGCCCGTCAAGCGCAAAGAACCTCTAGACGAGCTCGATGACAACCTCTCTGAAGCTGTGCCAACGCCCAAAGGCAAAAAAGGCGCGTCAGACATGTACCAAAAGCTGACGCAACTCGAGCATGTCATCAAGCGGCCTGACACGTACATTGGCAGTATCGAGACGCAGCAGAATGACATGTGGTCCTTCAACCCTGAAACATCTGCCATGGAGTTTAAAAAGATCTCCATGGTGCCCGGTCTGTTCAAGATTTACGACGAAATTCTCGTCAATGCTGCCGACAACAAGCAGCGTGATGCAGACATGGACACGCTCAAGGTAGACTTTGACCGCGAGGCCAACACCATTAGCGTCCAAAACAATGGTCGCGGTATCCCTGTCGAGATGCATGCAAAAGAAAAAATGTACATTCCCGAGCTCATCTTTGGTCATCTCTTGACATCGTCCAACTATGATGATGACCAGAAAAAGACGACCGGTGGTCGCAACGGTTACGGTGCCAAGCTTGCCAACATCTTTTCAAAAGAGTTTACACTCGAGACGGCCGACAAGAAGAATGGTAAAAAGTATGTGCAGACCTGGACCAACAACATGTCCAAGATGACGACGCCCAAAATCACTTCCTTCAAGTCTGGCGAGTACACCAAAATTACATTTAAACCAGACTTGCAAAAGTTTGGCATGGAAAAGATGGATGACGATCTTGAAGGCATCTTCAAGCGCCGTGTATACGATCTTGCAGGCTGCGTGCCTGGTGTCAAGGTGTTTCTCAATGGCGAGCGCATCAAAGTCAAGACCTTTAAAGAGTACGCCAACATGTACATCTCTTCCTTGCCCGAGCGCGAAAAGCCGCCTCCACTCGTCTATGAGCGCGTCAATGATCGTTGGGAGGTTGCCTTTACCATTTCTGAAGGGCAATTCAATCAAGTCTCGTTTGTCAACTCGATTGCCACCACCAAGGGCGGTACGCATGTCAATCACGTCGCCGACCAGCTCGTCACCAAGATTGTCGCCGAGTACAACAAAAAGAACAAAAAGGCACAACCCCTCAAGCCCTTCCAGGTCAAGCAGCACATGTGGCTGTTTGTCAACTGCAAGATTGAGAATCCAGCATTCGACTCGCAGACGAAAGAGACATTGACGCTCAAGGCAAGTCAATTTGGCAGCAAATGTACGCTCTCGGAAGATTTCATGAAAAAAGTCATGAAGTCGGGCATCTTGGATGATATCACGCGTCAGTCGGATTTGCGTGCCGACAAGGCCATGAAGAAGACGGATGGCTCCAAGCGTACGCGCATCACCGGCATGGCCAAGCTTGAAGATGCCAATCGCGCAGGCACCAAAGACGCCGAACGATGCACGCTCATTCTGACAGAGGGAGACTCGGCCAAGACGCTCGCCATTGCAGGCATGTCTGTCGTCGGCCGTGACCACTTTGGTGTCTTTCCCCTGCGTGGAAAACTTCTCAACGTACGCGACGCTGCCGCCGCACAAATCAGCGCCAATGTCGAGATTCAAAACATCAAGACGATTCTTGGTTTGCAGCATGGCAAGACGTATGCCAGTGTCAAGGATTTGCGTTATGGTCATTTGATGATTATGACGGACCAGGATCACGACGGCTCGCATATCAAGGGTCTCATCATCAATTACCTTGAATGTTATTACAAGTCGCTCTTGCAAATTCCTGGCTTTCTCGTCGAGTTCATCACGCCGATTGTGCGCTGCACCAAGGGCAAAGAACAAGTCTCCTTCTTCACATTGCCGGAATACGAGTACTGGAAAGAGCAAACGCAGCCCGGCAAGGAATGGAAAATCAAGTACTTCAAGGGTTTGGGTACGTCAGATACGGCAGACGCCAAAAAGTACTTTTCCGACCTCGACAAGCATCTCAAAGAGTTCCACACGCTCCAAGCCGGCGATGAGGATCTCATCTCGCTCGCCTTTTCGAAGAAAAAGGCAGACGACCGCAAAGAATGGCTGCGTCTCTTCAAGCCAGGTACCTACATGGACCACTCGGTCGCCAAAATCCCAATTGCCGACTTTATCAACAAGGAACTCATCCTCTTTTCCATGGCAGACAATATCCGATCCATCCCCAACGTCATGGACGGCTTCAAGCCCGGTCAGCGCAAGATTCTGTTTGCCTGCTTCAAGCGCAAGCTCAAGGCGGAAATCAAGGTGGCGCAACTCTGTGGTTATGTCGGTGAACATACCGCCTACCATCACGGTGAAGTTTCGCTAGCCCAGACAATCGTTGGTCTCGCACAGTCCTTTGTTGGCGCCAACAACATCAACTTGCTCATGCCGAACGGTCAATTCGGCACGCGTCACCAAGGTGGTAAAGACGCGGCTTCAGCGCGTTACATTTTCACCGATCTCGCGCGCATCACGAAAAAAGCCTTTTGCGAAGCAGACATGCCGTTGCTCAATTATTTGAATGATGACGGTCTCATGGTGGAGCCAGAGTGGTATGCGCCGGTTGTGCCGATGCTGCTCGTCAATGGTGCCTCGGGCATTGGTACCGGTTGGTCGACCGATATTCCCAACTTTAATCCAAAGGACATCATCGCCAACTTGCGCGCCTTGATGGATGGCGACGAGGTACAAGCGATGCGTCCTTGGTACCGTGGCTTCCGTGGCGAGATTGCAGATGGCAAGGACGAGGGCAACTTCAAGTCTGTCGGCCAAATCACCGAGATTGACGACAACACGCTCGAGATTACCGAGTTGCCGGTTGGTTTCTGGACGCAAAACATGAAGGAGTTTTTGGAAAAGGGTATTGCCGGTGATGAAAAGAATCCGGCCTGGATCAAGGACTATGCCGACAATTCGACAGAAGCCAAGGTGCATTTCACCGTTACGCTTGCCGACAAGGCCATGAAGGATCTGCTCAAGACGGGTCTTGTGGAAAAGTTCAAGCTTTCTGAAAGCATCTCGATGAAGAATTTGGTTGCGTTTGACCCTGAAGGCCGCATCAAGCGCTACGCGTCTGCACAGGAGATTCTTGTTGAATTCTACCACATTCGTCTACAGCTCTATCAAAAGCGCAAAGACTGGATGGCGGCCGATCTCGAGCGTCAGCACGACCGACTTTCCAATCAGGCGCGCTTTGTGCAAATGATCATCGCCAAGGAGCTCGTGGTGAGTGGCAAGAAAAAGGCTGCACTCGTGCAAGAGCTCAAGGATCACAAGTTCACGTCATTTCCCAACAAAAAGACTGCTCAAGTCGCCGGTGAGACGGAGGGCGCAGTCGAAGAAGAGGTCGAGTCAGATGGACCTGACCACGGCTTTGACTATCTCCTCGGCATGGCCATCTGGTCGTTGACCAAGGAGCGCGTCGAAAAGTTGCTACGCGACCGCAGTCTCAAGGAAGCCGAGCTCAATGCACTCCTCAAGCTTTCCGCCAAGGATCTCTGGAAGTCGGATCTCCTCGAGTTTGAAGCAGAATGGGATGCCTTGCTCGAGGCGGATCTCGTCTTGCAGTCATCGACCGATACCATCAAGAAGAAGGCTCGCGGCTCCAAGTTGGCAGGCAAGGGCAAGGCGGCAGCCAAGCGCAAGGCCGAGTCGGATGACGACGATTTCTCGCCCGTGAAAAAGGTGGTCAAAAAGGCCAAGGCTGTCTCGCGCGAGCCTTCCGTTGCCGCGAGTGTCAAGGCAGAGCCCAAGCCCAAGGCGTTGAAGCAGACAAAGGTCGATCTACACAAGACGAGTCCAATCAGTGTTCTTGCCGATGAAGAAGAGCCGAAGGTCAAGGCACAGTCCAAGCAGAAACCTGCAGTTGTCAAGAAGCCAAGTGTGGTCATTAGCGATGACGACGACGACGACGACGACGACGACGACTGTTACAACTTTGTCAACACAAAGGCGGCCGCAATACCAAAGGCGAAAGTAGCACCGGTCAAAAAGTCAGAGGCTGCGACATTGTTTGAAGACAGCGACGATGACTTGTTCAGCAAGATCGCTGCCACTGCCGCGGCTTCCAAGCCAGCTGCCGTCAAGGCCAACCCGGCCAAGGTTGCAAGCTTGTCTGATTCTGACGATGCCACGCCTGCAGCAAAACCTGCAAAGGTCACCAAGGCAAAGGCGGCAGTTCAGAAAGCAGTCAGCCGATCCTCAGACGACGACAGCGACGACAGCGACGAGGCACCTGCCAAAAAGACCAAGGCTGTGGCCAAGTCCAAGCCGGCAGTGCAACGTACGGCCAGCCTGTCTCTCTCAGATGACGACAGCGACGCGGCACCTGCCAAGAAGTCCAAGGCAAAGCCAAAGGCCAAGGCGCCTGCAGCGCGCAAACCGGCAAACCTACAGTATTCCTCGGAGGAGAGTGATGCGGCGCCGTCCAAGCCAGCTGCCAAGCCCAAGGCAAAGGCTCCAGCTCGCAAACCAGCGCAAATTGAGTTATCTGATGATGAGAGTGATGCTCCCGTTGCAAAGACGAAAGGAGCTGCAAAAGAGCCGGCCGTACGACCTGGGCGGGCTCGGGCGGCCGCCAGCAAGGTGTCAGTTAGTCACATGGATAGCGACGACGATGAACAGAGCGCCTTTGACTCTGACAGCGAGGAGAGCGACGGAGATGATTACGAGGATTAATCTGCCGTCATGTAGCCATTGACCGTCCTAGATGTTACATATTCGTCGTTCTCTGCTTGACGTCGTGCCTGATACTATGAGTCTATGACTGTGAATCTCGGCATTGCTTCGCTTGCAAGCGCACAACAAATTTCAGACAAAGCGCATGATCAGCAAAGCAAATAGCTCATAAAGACTCTTTGCGACAGGAGTGACTCTCCAGGCCTGCTCACAGAATTGTCCTAAAGGGATGCCGCCAGGTAGCATGGCCATGCGTCTTTATTTGTCGCTCAGCTAGCGCGCACTCGAGGCCGAGGATCCCCAGAATCTATCTTGCGCGCTCGGGCCTTTAGCGCTGTCAAGCCGTGACAAGCTTGTCGATCGCGCTTTGTCCTTGTCTCTAACGATGCTCGGTTCTCTCTTAAAGCAGCCCTCGGACGCTTCAGCTAGCTAGCTACCCGCCATGCTTGTCATTCCCTCTCCTGTCGGTTTCGGGGGCTGTCAGTGTCTAGATCGCGCTCAATGTTGCAACAAGCAAGACGTCGCATCATTCTCGAAGCGAACGCAACACTGGCCCAATGGGCAATCTTCTCGGGCGTCCTCGGGCCAGAGAATGCCAAGACCGCTAGCATCATTTGGCGTGCTACGACAAAGTTTGCCTCTGAAATCTTTGGAGATAGGTGGACTGCGTTACTCCTGCTTTCGACAAATAGAGCAAGGCTTGTCTAGCAATCGAGCACGCTTGGGCCCATGGTCCGCGCGCACTCGGGCATCGCTCGGGCCAAGCACACGGTCAGAGATATACGCTCGACAAAGAGTGCAGACTCCTGAGCCGTCCGCCTCAAACACCTTCAAAGATATAGCGCGCCTCCCCCTCGTTTCAGAGAGCTTATCACCTCCTGGAAACCTGCTACCTAGGTTGTGTTGGAATCCTCTCGGGACAAGCTCCTCCTCGAGACATCAACAGTTCATGCCAATTCTGCAAGCTGCTTCTCCCCATCTGTCGCCCTCGAGCAGATTGACTTCATCTCCTTCGAGTACCAGCGGTTTGTCAAGCAATTGGAGAGCTCGATCGGTTTCATCTGCTTCGACTCTACCCCCTGCCGCTTTACCAGTCAAGCCTTTGGCCGAGGGAAGTCTCATGGCAAAAGAGACAGAGACCATGGCACGTCCAGTTCGGGCAACGCCCATCAGTCGACATGCCGGCAGCAGCGTTCAATACACTCCGAGCGACACTGTCCGGGGAACGTTCGAGCCATTCAAGTTTACGGCCGATGGCTACCCAGTCAACAATAAAATTAAGAAGGCCAAGTATGCCACGAGTATCGATGACCGAGGCTATCTCTCAGGTAGGGTTTCCATTTGCAAGTCTCTCTAACAGTAGTCTATGAGTTTAGCCTCAATGATCAGACCATCATGTGGGACCACACCACTGGTTTCGTCCACCTGACTGGCATTTGGAAGGCACTCGGCAACTCTAAAGCTGATATTGTCAAGCTCATTGACAATCATCCCGAGCTTGAAGGCGTTATTCGACGCATTCGCGGCGGCTTTCTCAAGATTCAAGGAACCTGGGTGCCGTACGAGCTCGGCAAGTCCCTCGCCAAGCGCACTTGTTGGCCACTGAGACACGCCATGGTCTCCGTCTTTGGCCCCAACTTTCCTCAGGAATGCCTGCAGCCTGGTGATCTGGGATACGGCACCTTGACGCTCAACGATGATGAAACGGATTCTAAAAAGAAGCGCAAACGCAAAGCTCAGCAATCTGTCAGCGTCGTCGGCGTCAAGCGCCCTGCCCGTGAGAAGGCTGCGCAGTCGTCGGCACCCAAGACCTTGGCTCAGGCCGAGAAGCGACGTCGTTTGGAAGGCACCTTTGCAAGCGCTGCCATTGCCATGCCCCGCCCGGCTCGAAAAGTGGCCAAGCCGAAGCGCTACGTCGAAGAAGAGGAGGACGATATCTCGTCGCTTCACTCCGCATCCACAGGCATGTCCGATGTCGTCGAGGTGCCGGTGACCAACGGCTACACGCCGTCCAAGCTTGAGCTTCTCGACTTGCTCCGAGCATCGCGCTCTCTTCAACAATTGAGCACTGGATGCGGCAGCTTTGACAAGGAAACGGCTGGTGGCATTTTTGACGTTCAAGGCATGCGCTTTCGATGGGACGGCGGCATGGAAGGCCGTTCTGGCTTGACGCGCGTCGGCGTCAGTGATGCACGCGAGGAGCTGCCTGAACCTGAGCTCGAGGATGACGACCAAGCAAGCTCTGCCGAGAGTGCCAGCATTACAGGCTCTCAGCTCTGCTCCGAGTATGATCCTCGCATGGCTTCGACACAGGGTTCTCCCGCTCAGATGCGCAGCGTGCCCGTGTTGGCACGTCAACCCAGTCTTGGCAAGTCCTTTGACCCCTCGCGCGTAAGGGACTCGTTTCAAGCTGGTGCGCATCTCTTTTCAAACAATGGGCACGCAACCATGCCGCAGCCTGGCCCTGCAAGCGCCCATTCCAGCAACCTCGAGCACGACTTGCGCGCCAATTCGCCGCCTCAACAATCTCAAACTGGCACTCCATTCGGCCTCAAGTTGTCGCTTGGCCCGGTCGAGCAGACTTAAATCCATGTATACGCGCTGTGCCAGCCAGCTTCTTTGTCCAGTTTCTTCTAGCGAGCCATGTCTTTAAGCTCAATTGAGCAAATCTATACCAAATTCTGCCATAACGATGCAATCTAAGAAAATGTGATCTGAAAACGAAAACGTGCATATCGTCAAGCCGCCGGGGGTGCCAGAGAGCCTTGAATGTTGAGAATCTGCTGCATCTGCTTCATGTGCTTGTCTAACAATCCTCGCGCACCCTTACTCACCTCTGTCATGCAGAATTCTTCCTCGGATAAAATACCTGCCATGACACGGTTAGCGCGTTGAACCACCTGGAAGAGTCCATCCGACTCGGCCGACAAGTAGTACCAGCGCAATTCTTCCGTAAACTCAGGGACGTCGGCGGGATTTGAGCTGGCAATGACACCGCTGCGTTCCAAGAGCGAGACGACATGCATGCGTGAAAGGAGATAGGCACGCTCGGTGTACATGCGTGAGGGAACGGGATCGCCGCCGGCGGCCTTGATGGCTTCATACCCAGCTTCGTTGTAAAAGGGTTCGCGCACGAGTACGAGTGCTTGCAAAGAGACAAAGAGCTGAAGGAGAGTCGAATCCTTGCTCCAGCGCTCTTCAGGACGTGCGGCTTCCCAGGTGCCAAGCAAACTGAGACAGACGGTACCATCTTCATATAAATTGGGATTCAACCTGCCAATGCCGGCGGCATGGAAGAAGAGCTGTGGCGGGACAGCAGGATAGTCTGGTGGCAAGTAAAGGTCAAAAAGCATTGGCGCCTGCTCGTAGGGTGTGTTGAAGGGCCCAAAGACGACGGCCCTGAAGAGATCAATTCGACTTTCGTAGGAGCGCACCAACACGCCAGGCGGACAATTCTCCGTCAAAATCTTCATGTCTTTGCGCACGCGTTGCAAAAAAGCACGCTGCGTACCGCTCACCTCGCCGACAAATTGATGATTGACTGGCTCAAGGTCGAGGACTTGAAAGCTTTTAAACTTGTCGCTCGATGGCGGATAAGCGCGGGCATCCTTGGCGATGGGCGTCTGCACGGCAGCGAGTCCAGGCATCTCGTCATTCAACATGTCGACATCCGATCCTTCGTCAGATTCTTCACTTTCCCAATCGCCTCCATTCATGGCAACATTGCCATGTTCATCAGTCCAGGGCAAGTCCACGCCATGGAAATCTCCATTAACATCGTCATCCCAAGATCCTTCTGAACCATCATAGTCGTCCATGTACCCATTGGCATCGCCAATGCGGATAAAGTCTGACGATTCGTACAGGCCCTCGACTGGATCACGGCGTCCAAAAGAGCACGCCACTTTGATTTTGCCATCCAAGCGCATCTCCACAATCTGGCCGATCCGTTTGACAGTCTCGAGCGCGTCTTCCTTTCCAGTGACATTCTTGAGTAACAGCACAAGATCACCCAAGGCGTTGTCGACCTTTGCGTCACGCATCAGTTCATAGAGCGATTCTTCCGTCTGTCGTTCCGTCAGCTTGCCATCTGCGCCTCGCCATCTGACTGTTGCAACACGCTGCGCGGCATCCACTGTTTGGACAATGCCCTTTTGTTGCGGTCGATCCTTCATGACGACCGAATCGACTGGCCACAAGTCAAAGTCATCCGGTGCATCATAGAGCTCGAGCGCGGTCGAGTCACATTCTTCTATCGTGCCATCTTGCCAGCGAATCTTCAAGGTTGTCATGACAAAGCCGACATGCGCTTCATGTCGTTCTGTCCGGCGCTGAATCTCGGCTGAATTTGTACCAAAGACGCAGAGCGATTGGAGAAATTGCGTGTCGTTGCGTGCGGTCAGATCACGCACAACGGAGCGCTTGTTGCAGACTGTGCGCCACAAGAGCTCACTTGGGTTGCCGTTGGTTACATTGCGCATTGTCACGACCGTCGCAGCCTTGATGTAATCGTGATCTGAATTCTCGTCGTCGTCGCCATCTCCATAGTCAAATTCAAATTCGGAGTCTGATTCGTCCGGGTAGCTGTTATCCTTCTCCGAGTCGTCAATCGGACTGTCGCCCGAGGATCCGTCTGACTCGTCGTCTGAAGCGCCGCCTTCGTATGGCCTAACAAAGCCGTCTTCAGTCACCTCCAAAAGCGGCCTATAGAGTGCGCCACCCATAATGCGATCGGCAACAATGCCACACGTTGCTTCACCCCGCCTGAGACGTGCCAGGCGACCGGCGGCTGAACCGATATAGGTTGCGTGTTCGCCACGCATGAACTCAATCTTGTCGAGACCCTCGTCTTGTACAAATCTGTCGCGTCGATCACAAAATGCCTTGCCATCTTCGCCTTCAACCACGAGCCACTCGTCTTCGCCATGGAGCACCTCGCCAATCAATTTTTTGGCGGGATCATAGATAAGCTCGCCTGGTCGGTGCGTATCGCAGAATTGAAGCTCGCCCAGTTCTTTGAAGCATTGCATATTGATGCTCGTTGTATTTGGAAACAAAAGTCGAAGCAGGACATCTACTCGGGCACCCACAACTTGACCAGACATGGGCGTATCGCGCGACTTTTTGACGATTTCACCAAAGGGCAAGTCGCGCGCAATCAGCACCAGGTCACGCGCACGCCATGTCCCTTCGAGCATGATGCCGAGACTTTCAGGCATACTACGCGTTCGAATCGGCTCGTGACCCGCAAACTTGTTCTTGAACCGTTGCCAGAGCTCATTATCATGCGCTCTATCGTCTCGACTCTCCACCTTCTTTGTCATCCAGATTGGTTTCGAGGGAAAGGGTTCTTCCCAATCGACCTGGATGCGTCCATCTCTCGTAGAGGCGACTGCGCCGATCCAGCAATATTGAGCGGGGAAGTCGGGACTCTGCATGCAGCAGGCGACAATATCATTCTCATAGAAGATTGGCTTTTGCTTTTTCGGCGGCATGGCCTTGTGCAGAGATGTGCACCAGGCTACTGCGTCAATATCTCATCTCGCTTCGTCGCGCTTCGAGTCGTTGAAAGACGCGATCAGATGCACGTGACTATTCAGATGGCGTCACAGCGACATCCCAAAATCCATCCTCGTCTTGAACCTTGCTTCGAGCCAAATGCCGAGATGAGACGCCTATTGCAGGTTCTTCCGAGAATAGGCCGCCGGTCGCTTCATGGTATCTGATCAAAAGGCCTAGTAGCAACACTGACAACTAGTACCGAGAGCCCGCCTCGACTATAAATACATTCGCGACAATGCCAGCAGCATCGTGCGCAACTGCAAGCAGCGTAATCTACCCATCCGGCGCGAGCATATCGAGGCCATCAATGCGCGGTACAGTGAGTTTGTAGAAAAGACAACAGAACTCAATGCGACGCTTGCGAAACGGAATAGCTTGTCGGCCAGCATTAAGACAGCTTCGGCGGAAGAACGCGGTGCCCTTGTGGAGCAGGCGACGGCGTTGAAGCCTGCTATTCAGGCGCTCGAACAAGCAATCACTGCAGTTGAAACAGAATTGACACAGCTGGCTAGTGTCTTGCCCAATACAAGTCATCCCGAGACACCCGTCGGCAACGAGAGTCGTGTCCGCATTCTCGACTACATCAACGAGGAGAAACAATATACGAGCAAAGACAAGCCGCTTGATCACGTCGCCGTCAGTCGGAAGCTTGATCTTGTTGATTTTGACACGGCCGCTAAAGTCTCCGGTCACGGGTTTTACTATCTCAAAAATGAAGCCGTGGCACTGGAACTCGCCTTGACGCAATACAGCCTCGCGAAAGCCAAAGAAGCTGGCTTCACCCTGCTACGCTGCCCTGATCTCGTTCGGTCCGAGTTTGTACCAGCCTGCGGTTTTCAGCCGCGCGACCAAGCTGGTCAACAGATCTATGAAGTGCCCTCGGCAGGTCTGTCGCTTGTCGGGACAGCTGAGATTCCTGTCGCCGCCCTCGCTGTCGATCAAGTCTTTACCTCGGCACAACTCCCGCAGCGGTATGTCGCGGTCGGTCGTGCATTTCGTGCAGAAGCTGGCGCACGCGGCGCCGACACACGTGGCCTCTATCGTGTCCATGAATTCACCAAGATTGAACTCTTCTCCTTTGCCACGGCGCAAGACTCACAAGCTGAATTGGACGCCATCATCAGCTTGCAAAAGACCATGATTCGAGAATTGGGGCTGTGTGCGCGTGTCTTGGAGATGCCGACGGAAGAACTCGGTGCATCGGCGCATCGCAAGGTGGATCTCGAGTGTTGGATTCCATCGCGGGAGGATTGGGGGGAAGTGACCTCTGCCTCGAATTGCACCGACTATCAAGCGCGCCGTCTCAATGCGCGGTACAAGGACGCTGAAGGCATGCATTTCGTCCATACCATCAATGGCACCGCGATCGCCGTGCCGCGTATCCTGGTGGCCGGTCTTGAGACTTGGTACAAGCATGGCGTTGTGCGGATACCAAGGTGTTTGCGGCCGTACATGGGCGGCATGCAAGAATTCGGCACACTCGATCAGAGACAGACTGCATAACGATACGATAGTGATAGTGTTATGGCAAGATGCTATACGATATAGTGATAGTGATAGGGCAAGATGTCTTTAGAATAACTTCATCTTGTTGGGTCGGATGCGTGGTGCGAGACCCGCGACGATGAGCAGGTCCAGCACGAGCCAGACCCACAGCACCTGAATCTTGCCGAGGAACCAATCAGATTGTGTACCCAGCGTTACCGTCGCCAACACCACAAGCGAAAGCATGTAGCCAAATGCACGGTGATACTTGTAGAGGGCCTTGGCCTTGCTTTCGCCGCCGAGCAAGTTTGGTAGCCAAAACATGGTGGCGCCGACAAAAACCTGGCTGAAGAGCAAAATGGCCGTCAATAAACCAAACTTGCCATGCCAAGTCGTGTAGTGTGCAGCGCCATGACTTGATTTGTTGTAAAACATGATGGCGGCTGCAGTGCCAAAGGAGAGAAAGGCAAATGTGTTGAGGATGCCATGCACACGGCCGCCTTGAATCTTTTGCGCTTGAATGTGCGTTGGCTGCAGTATAAGGATGGCATTCACGAGCAGGACAAGTGCGAGACTGTTGAGCAGCGGGTCTATACGATTAGCTAATGGCCTTGCGATGGCAAACAAGCGCAGCACATACGCCAGGAGACGAGGATCCAATCAGTCGAGAGTGTCTCATACCAGACCATAGCAAGCAGAATCCAGACACCAGCCTGGGCGAGCACGGCCGTGCCTGTAAGCAAATTCATACGAAGCGGGCCGTCGGGGCGCTGCAAGATGGGCGTATCGTTTGGTAGGAGCGTCTGTTGTTCGCTTTCGTGGTCTTGATGGCCGCTCGTGGGTCTAGAGCCCAAAGACATGGAGCGATAGATAGACGATGGATCTGTTGAGAAGAATCTAGCAGCAATCAGGAGGAGATAAGCTCTAGGTTTCAAGGTTCTAGCAACAGCTCAATCAGTGGTTACAGGTTGATGTCGTAGTTGCTTACGAAACAATGGACACTCTTCTCGAGACCGCTGATGACATCAATAGGACACGTACAATGCCCGTATATCGTCTATAAAGGTACAACTATTCACAGACGTTGTCGTTTCCAAATGGCCGGCTTTGGTCAATCAATCCCGTGAGACTGACGCCATGTTAATACCGAAGCAGGCTGTCGACCGTGATGTGATCCATTGCAATCATCTCATCGAAGACAGTATGACCATGATCTGATTGTTCTCAGATGCCCTCCGATGGCTTAATGAGAGCCAGTGCAGTATAGCAATAGCAATAGCGATAGCGATCGCAATCGTGTGGTCATGCCGATCGATGAAGAGCTACTGGTACAGTCCTTGCATGCAGTCCTCTTCATGAGCTTCTTGACAAGAAGCCCACCAAGTCAACTTGGCCAAGCCCAGCCTAGCCTGCTTGTTCAATCGAGTCGATTCATTGCCCTGGATGGTCCAAGAATAGCTTTAGACTGCCTATGTAGCTAGGTAGCTCATGCCTGCCCGTCGACGTCGTTCCTTGACTGCAACTCCACACATTCGCACTCGACCAGGCCCACCTCGCAAGACTCTATCTGATCGGGCTCTGGTAGAGGCATCAGCATGTCCATGACGGCTGCAGCAGACCCGAAAGGCCGCCATAAAGTCATACTCGGTAGCTCTTTGACAAATCAGGAAAGCGCAAACCAACACATCGGTCTACGTTGTACGATTCCCTTTCCTCTCTGTCTACGAGCCTTGGACAAGCACTGACAGACTGTTGCAGACAATTTCCAACCGGGTACGATCGATCGATCACGCGACGCACTCTTGTCTGGTGGACCACATGACTATACCGTCTCGATTCCCAATACGAGCGATGCCGCCGCCGACCATCTCTTTACAGGCTCGCTGCAGACGACAAAGGATATCGACTGCATTCTCATCTTCGACGAAGCCACCTCTGTATATTCTCCTCCTTCAGCTTCTCTTCGATGTGAAGCTAACACGCGCACTGTAGAGCTACAAGCTAGAACGTCTGGACGGTCTCGCCCGACTCGACCATCAGCGCACGAAACAGGGCGCCGCCGGTCATCGCAAGACTGCCTCGCTCGCCTCGCCATTCGTGCCCGACGCAGGTCTTGCGCACTCGCCCGCCCACGTCCCCTCCGCGCCCGCAACACCCGCTGCAACCGCACATGCAGGCCATCTCGCCTCGTCGCCAGCGCCACCGGCCGTAGCGACACCCGCCGCTGCAGACGATCCTGAGGATGACTCGGCCGATGAGCAGCGTCTTGTTGCTGCACGACACCAGGCACAGACAAAAGAAGCTGAAGCGGCGTTGCGGAAACGGACGGCGAATGGACACCATGCGGCACGCCCTTCGACGGTGGCGACACCGCCGCCGCGCATGCAGCTAGCGACGGGCCATGCTGCGACACCAGGCACGGCAACGGCTACGCCTGATGGAGCTCAAGGAACCGGGCGTGGCGTCGCCAAGGTGAAGAAAGCACCTACGAAAGCAAAAGCCAAACCAAAGCCGAAACCGAAAGCACCGTTGATTGCCGTGCGGCCGCCGGATATGGAAGATGTGCTAGACTATGGCGATGACGATTCAGATGATGCGCCATTGCCGACTGTGCGTTTGTCTGCCCCTGCACCTGCTGCTGCAGAAGACGATGAGGATGATGAGGACGATCTGGATGATTTGGCCAACATGCTCGAGTCGACGCTCGAAGAGTCACCGCCGGATACGAGCCGTCAGCCGCCGCCTGCCGATGAGAGCAGCGAGGATGAAGATTGATCCCCATTCAGCAGTCCGTCCAACATCATTTCACTCTTCTCCAAGAAGTGACTCTAGCGCCTCGGTTTCGGCATTTGCTTTATTGTATTCTCTTTGCTTTACTTGTACATCTCTGCGGCTTCTTGTGCTTCTTGTTTCCATCTAGGCAGCCTCTTCCTGGTCATCCATCAGCAGCATGAGATCTTCCTGAGCTTGATCCAACTGTGTCTTGAGTTGATCCTTGTCCGCCTCGAGCACCTTGATACGCTCTTCCAGTGCCTTGACCGTCTCCTCTGTCGGACCCTTGCCATTGGCCTTGCCGGACTTGTCAGCTTTGCTAGACTTACTCGACTTGACCTGTTCGGCTTCCTCCAGCTTCTTCTCAAGTGCAGCCTTCTCAGCCTCGAGTCGTGCAACAGACGCCTGGAGCTCAACCATCTGGTCCTCCTTGGGTGCCTTGCTTGCATCCGCCACTTTGGCCTCGGCCTCCTTGACCGCGTCCTGAAGCTTCGTCACCTCTTTCGCGTGACGAGTCTCCAGTGCCGCCAACTCCTGTTGCACACCCTTCAGATCACTACTCAAGTCATGCGCCCGTGTCCGTGCAGCAGCCGCTTCCTCCGCAGCCGTCTTCTTGGCCAAGCGTGCCGCCTCTGCTTCCTTCTCGGCAGCCTCAACGCGTCTCTTCAACGACGCCGTCTCGGCTTGCGCTTCCACCAATTCAGCTTGTAGGGCCACCCCTTGCGCAGCGTCCTCGGCAGCTTTCGCGGCATCCTTCTCGGCCGCAGCACGCACAGCCGTCAACTCCTTTTCCAAGAATTCACGTTGCGAGGCTTCATTGGCACACGCCGTCTGGACACTTTCCAGCTTGCCAGATGCACTCGCAAGACGTTCACGTAGCTTGTCGAGTTCGACACCGGAATCGCGCGACGACGTGGCCAGCGCTGCTCGAAGACTGGTGACTTCTTCTTCAGCCGTCTTGCGCTGTGCTTCAGCGGCAGCTGTCTCAGACCGTGCCGCAACACACGCCTCGCGTTCTCTCAACAAGTCCTTTTGGACGGCAGCCAAACTCGAGGCGTGTTTCTGATTCAGATATTTGAGTTCCTCGCGCATCCTGCCAAGCTCTTCCTGTCGGGTTCTCAAGTGATTCAAAGCTTCCGCCAAGCCTGTACTCTTAAATGCCAACTGTGCTTCCAAATCGGCAATGACGTCCTCGCTGCGTTCAAATTCTGCCTGTGCCTCACGCGACCGTTTCCGTTCAGGCGTCGGCGCAACATCAATTGCTTTCCGAATCGTGCCATAGGCATCTCTGAAAAAGTCAATAAACAGGTCGTCAAGCACGGCGTGTGCAGAGGGTGCAGAGGTACGCGCCGGTCGACGCAAGGCATCGAGGAAGCTGAACTGGACAATCGACTCGACAAGACTATCGCGTCCGACACGGAGCAGGACAGCTTGTAATGCAGCGCGGGGCATCGGTGTCGATTCGGCAAAGTCAAATGCATAGCAGATGCTCAAGAGACTTGCGCAAAGACCCTTGATTGCCGCATCCGAAGTTTCATCTTGGAGTTCGGCGAGCAAGGTTTGTAAAGTACTGCCTTCTTCGAGAAAATCGGCAACAGCCTCTTTGGCATCAAAGAGCCAGCAGCAGAGGAGCTGGAGATAGCCAGCGGCACTGCGTCGACGGTCGCGTTGCAGGCTTGCGACGAGATTACCAGAGAGCGTCTGCAGGAACGAGACTTCTTCCTCGCCGGCAGCCGCATCACCTACAGTCAATTCAGTAAACATGGTTTGTGCCTCTTCATCGTCACGCGTCAGGCGTAACAAGGCACAGCACGCAAACCAGGTTCGATGTTCGTCTGCTTCTGCAGGTGCCACGACAGCCGCGACCAGAGAACCTTCAGCCCCGCCTAGATAGGCATCAATAAGCTTTTGCAAGATGCCGAGTTGTCGCGCATGATTGCCCGCTGCAAACGCTTCCACGCACAACAAAGCTGCATAACGCATCTGAAAGGTCTCTTCACCGCCTTGTAGCAAGATGCTGACAAGTGATGAAATGTCGTCTTGATCGCGCTCAGCGAGCGAGAGCGGATCCAAGGCTAACCCGGACGCCTGTGAGAAATAAGCTTGCAAGGCTTCATTGTCGTAAATCAAGTCGGCAAGCGCTGCAAGGGCCGCAGCGCGAATGTCAAGCGCAATCGTCGAGTGAAAGGCAAATGCAACGGCTTGCGTCACGATGCCTGCTTTCATGGCGGCATCTTGAAAGACAGCCTTATTGGTCGATTGACGCGGCACAAAGAATCGACAGAGGTCAAAGAGCGTTGCCAGGTTGCGTCGTGCACTCGGCAGCACCGGCGCCTCTTTGTCAATCTGTTGCAAGAGATGCGTAATTTTGACCAGGAGGCCTGTTTCTCTAAACCAATTCTGGTTTGAGACATTGTTGGCAAGCAGGTTGCCGAGGAGAGAAAAGCAATCGCTCGTGACAATACCGCCTTCGAGCCCGCCTTCTTCATCGAGAATGGCAAAGCATTTTTCAAAGATGTTTTCAAAGGCGGCACGCTTCTGGAGCTCCAGATGACCCCTGACCACCTTGACGAGCAAGAGTAAAGCCTCGTTCCGAATCTGCTCACGCCCGTCATTTAGCAGCTCCACCAGCGTCGAAACACCAGTCGCGCTACCCATGATGCATTCCTGCAACGGCGTCTGGCGGCATTCCAAGATGCAGGCCAAAATCTGCAGCGCATGAAGTCTGGTGTAGAAGTTCTGCTCCACGACAATCTCCAGCAGGTTCAGGACATTGTCGGATTTCTGCCATTAGTCGCTTCTGACAAAAGCATCGCACATACCAGCGTAAACTCGTCAGCGATCCATAGAGCCGTATCATCGACCGTCTCACCATCCTCCACCGCAAAGAGCTGCAATAGACACTCTAACGTCGCCTTGAGTGTTTCTTCGTCGTCGCGGTCAAGTGAAAGACTCTTGAGCAGTCCTCTCAAACCCTCAGCAGCCACGGCCTCTTTGTGTTCACGTGAGAATCCCTTGAGGGAGAGCACAGCGGCGCGCCTGTCTTGCAAAAGCGTGGCATGCTCCAGCCGGTCACAGACGACACTGATGGCTGCATCAGCGCTTTGCTTCTCGGGTTGTATGGCTGCAAATAGGTCCATGCTACATGCACATTCTTAGCGAGCGGTAAGCACAGCAGGTGTTGAGAGAGCCTGGTTGCTTGTCGTCGCGTTCTTGTGCCAAACAACACGACCCACAGACCACTCACCTAGATACACAATCGCTGCTATGCGGCCATGCTAGACTGAACATTACTTCATTTGCAGCAACGCCTTCATCCGGCCCGAGTCGCCTCTTCTCAACATGGCCTCCTCCAGGCCCGCGCTTCATGCCAGTCCGCCCTCCGTCGAACAAATCGCAACCTTGCCCTTCCATGACGCACGCGTGCGGTCCACTTCGCGCGTCCCCTCTGCGGCCGCAACGCCTAATCTCAGCCAGGGCCCCGCGCTCGACTGGCCGGTCGATGTAGCGTACTATGGCGCACTTGATTCAGAAATTTTGTTTCGCAATTCGCCGTTGTTGCCACAGAGTCCCTCGACGGCACCGGGGTCGCCTCTATTCTTGCAAGTCCAGCGGCCGTTTGCAAAACATGGCGAAGGGCAAGAGGCCCGACAGCGGTATAATATTCAGCAAAGTCCACGGCCAGCGTCTCGGGAGTCGGCTCTGCAACAGGCAGATTCACCTATTCTGAACGATTCCTCGGCCAGCAGTCAAACAACGCGTGAACCGCTGCAAGATTACGAGGGTATTGATGCTGGCCAAGTCGATCGCTATGGCTTCTTTGCCCATCCAGAGGTTGGCCGACGACGATTGTCCAACTGCTCCTTGACGGCGTTGCAGCATCAGACAGTGGAACGCCGCGGATCCAAACGCAGTGCCAGTGGATGGAAACGGGCCTCGCTCTTTACTGGACAACGACCGAAAGCCATTTTGCCAGATATTGCAGAACCCATTGTGACAAGTGACGCGTTGGCAGATCGTGAAGCAGCGCGGGCGGAAAAGTGGCGACGCATGGCGATCAAGCGGGCTGGTGCCGCCGACTATGATTTCCGAAAAACGAACAAGCTTGAGAGTCGTGTCTATAAAGGCGTTCCAGACAGTTGGCGCGCCCAAGTTTGGTGTTCGCTCTTGCGACAAAGCGCTGCAGCGCATGCGCACAAGCAGCCTGGTATCCGGTTAAATGAGCCATTTCTCGTGGCGTGTTTTCATCAGCTCCTGGACAAGCCCTGTGAGAGCGATCCACAAATAGCGCTGGATGTGCCGCGCACCATCTCGGGCCATGTCCTCTTTCGCAATCGCAACGCCGGCGGCCAGCGGTTCCTCTTCAACGTGCTGCATGCCATCACCTTGCAGTTTCCAGAAAGCGGTTACGTCCAGGGTATGCCGAGCATCGCCGCCACCTTACTCTGCTTTTATCCAGAAGAGCAAGCCTTCACCGTACTCTGCTGGCTCTGGACAGAGCGACACATGCGGGAGCTTTATGAGCCAGGCTTCCCAGTCATGCTCGAAGCGTTTGGCGTGCTCGAGAAACGCATGCGGACCGCTGCAGCCGGTCGACATTTACTAGCCTTGGGCATTCAGCCCATCACATTTGCAACACGTTGGTACTTGACGCTCTTCCACATCACACTGCCATTCGCCATACAACTCCGCGTCTGGGATATTTTTATCCTTGGCAGTTCGGCCGGTCCGCTCGCCGTCCTCGAGGCTGTCACGATGGCGTTGCTGGACATGTTGGCAGATTTATTGCTACAATGCGATTTCGATACGGCGATGCGCGTGTTGACACTGCCGTTGCCCATCACGGACGACGACCTGCTTGTACGGCATATTCAAAAGCGCCTACGTTGATTTTATATGGTAGTCAACACTGCATTCTTATAATGACATTTCTAATCAATCTACAAGATGGCCATAATCTGCTGTTAGCTTGATTGAAAGGATGCGGAAGACTTGCGTTGGGTGGTGAAGCGACGCCGCCAGGAACATTGAGAGGGCTGCTGCTGATGAAGAAGGTCCAACGCTTCTCTTGCTTGCACAGCTCACTCAATCGCTCGAGGTAAAACATCTCGCCAATTGGCATGCCCCAGCCTGCGAGAAAGATCTCATGCAACAACTTGCCAAACTGCGTCAAGTCACCTGGCCAACTTTCGAATGAGGGCGCATCGCCTGCCACAGCGGCAAACTTGTTGTTGTAGACCCATTCTGCAAATTGCAAATCCTGAGCGACACCGGCAAAGTGAGGCGGGATCTGCTTTGACTTAGCAAGAATCTCGTCGTCTGATTTACTCTCATAGGCGACATGGTAGCCTGTGCGCAGAATTAAAATGTCGCCTTTTTGAAAGGTGACGCCTTGCGCCTTTGCAACGTCCTGAATCAACGAAAACAAAATTGGATGCGTGTTCCAAGGGTCGTATTGCAGCTCCGGCTTGTCTTGGACATAGTCCCAAATGTCAAGCAAGACGCCACGACCGGCAATTCCTTTCTGTGCCCAGCTCGCCATCCCGCATCCTTCGTGCTTTTCGCCATGAAAGACATCCTCCATCGTTTCACCATTATAGAAGACAGCCTCTTTTTGGTAACCAAAATGACGATGACCATCCCACTGGGACGAATGTTGCGTGTTGAAGTGAACGAGGTCGTCAAAGACGATTCGATTTGGCTTCTCAAGCAGTTCGTGATGAAACGCCTGGCGACCGAACCCGGGATGCTTTGGATGCTGTAGGTTCCAATTGAGACAGAGACGATCGCCTGTATGGACGTTGTCTCGGATGGCTGTGCGGACGAGGTCTCGCGTCAGAAAATTGAGTGTGCCGAGCGTATCTTGCTTTCCCCAGACCCAGGCGCTATGAGGTGGGTCCTCCTTGTTGGCCGGTAGTTGGTCAAAGGTGTACTCGCTCAGAATCTTGCCAATCAGCTCTTGAGAGGCCATAGTCGCAATGAGCTGTCTGTTGGCCAGGTCTATGAGCTTGATGAGCTGGAGTAGATGTCCTCGAGGGCTCAGCTCTGCTTGTCCTTGTAGTCTGCTCGGCCCCATAAAATGACAAGCATCGGCTCTTGCCGCCAAGCTATAGCAAAGGCGACTGCAGCGACCAAGACTAGGACTACGACTAGCTATCTCTACGGATGAACAGTCTCCCCTCTGCCACTCACATGATGGCCATAATCTGTTGTTAGCTTGATTGAAAGGATGAGGCTGACTTACGTTCGGCGGCGAGGCGACTCCGCCAGGAATGTTCAATGGGCTGCTACTGACAAAGAAGGTCCAACGCTTCTCTTGCTTGCACAGCTCACTCAAGCGCTCGAGGTAAAACATTTCGCCAATCGGCATACCCCAGCCGCCGAGGAAGAGCTCATGCAATAACTTGCCAAACGCCGTAAAGTCGCCCGGCCAGCTCTCAAACGAGGGCGCATCGCCTGCGACAGCGGCAAACTTGTTGTCATAGGCCCAAGCGGCAAATCGAAGATCTTGTGCAACACCTGCAAACTGCGGGTGTGCCTCTTGAGACTTGGCGAGAATCTCGGCATCCGTCTTGCTTTCGTAGGCGACATGGTATCCGGTACGGATAATCAAGATGTCGGCTTTTTGGAACGTGACGCCCTGTGCTTTGGCGACATCCATGATGAGATCAAAGCTGACAGGATGCGTGGTCCAAGGATCATAATTGAGTTCTCGTTTGTCTTGGACATAGCTCCAGACATCCAGCAGCACGCCACGGCCAGCAATACCCTTTTGCGCCCAGCTGCCGATACCGCAGTTCTGGTGCTTTTTGCCATTCAACACATCCTGTTTCGTCTCACCATTGTAGAAAACACATTCTTTCAGGTAACCAAAGTGACGGTGGCCATCCCATTGCGATGAATGCTGGGTGTTGAAGTGGACGGCATCGTCAAACACTGTGTAGTCTTTGTTTTCGAGCAACTTGTACTCGAACTCCTGACGGCCAAATCCAGGATGCTTTGGGTGCTGCATATCCCAATTGAGACAGAGCCGTTGACCTGTTCGGATATTCTCCGAGGCAGCATCGCGAATGAGGTCCGGAGTCAGGTAGTTGAGTGTCCCGAGCGTGTCTTCTTTGCCCCAGACCCAGGCACTATATGGTGGGTCTTCTTTGTTAAAAGGAAGCTGGTCAAATGTGAATTCATCAAGTACTTTTTTGACGAGATCTTTCGAGGCCATGGCTGTATGAGCTCTACTTACGCTTGTAGATCAAGCAATCGTTGGTCGTTGTACAAGTCCCGAGATGCACAACCGCATACCCGCATTGATATTGTTTCCCCACACTCGGCTCGCTCCGGCTCCACAGCTGTCGTTCGATTTTTCTCACGCTTCCTCCACTTTATCCCTCGGCGCTTCCATCCTCCGAGCCTCTTACTAATAGCTGTACCTGGAGCCTGCCTCTTGAGGCTTGACCACATACCGCTTCTTGCTACTTTTCCATCATGTCGCAGAACGTTGACTTTGCCAAAGCCGTCGGCCACAAATTCGAGCCAATCCCTCAGACCTGGACCCAACGCGATGTGCTCCTCTTTGCCAACTCCATTGGCGTCAAGCACGATGAACTCCATCTCCTCTATGAGCTTCACCCAAACTTTGCTCCCTTCCCAACCTACCCAGTCTTGCTGCCCTTTAGGCATGCCGACGATAAGGGCGAGGTGACGGACTTTATCGCCCGCAACAAGACTGGCAAGAGTGCACCCGGTGCACCCAAACTCGACCCGGCCCGTATCGTCGATGGCGAGCGCTACATTGAGATTCTGAAGCCTCTGCCTGCTAGTTCCGAGGGCCATGACTTTGTAATCGAGTCTAAACTCATCGGCTTGTACGACAAGGGCAAAGCTGGTCTCGTGACGGAGGTCGAGACGCTGCTTGTCGACCGCAAGACGGGCGAGGCCTATACCAAAATGGTTGGCTCTTCGTTTGCCATTGGACAAGGTGGCTACCCAGATCAACCCAAGCAAGTCCAAAAGACGCGTGTCAACAAGCCACCCAAGGACAAGGCCGCCAACCCAGACAAGGTCGACGAGACCAAGACGACGCTCGAGCAAGCGTTGTTGTACCGCTTGAATGCCGATTACAACCCGTTGCATGCTGACCCCAAAGTCGGCAAGACGATGGGTTTCCCAGGTGTTATTTTGCATGGATTGGCTTCATGGAACATTGCCGCCGTGCACGTCTTGCGCGCTTATGGCAACTCGCAACCGGCGGCCCTTGTCTCCTTTGAGGCCCGATTCGCGGCACCGGTCTTGCCAGGCCAGACCTTGCGCACTGAAATGTGGCAGGTCAAGAATGCAGCAGGCGTCTCGGAGATCATTTTCCACGTCAAGTGCAAGGATACCGGCAAAGTCGTGCTTTCGAACGGGCGTGCGCAAATCAAGTCATCTGGCAAATCCAAGATTTGAGTTGGAGCGGCAGATACTTTTAGCTAGGACCATAGCCGGATTTCAATGTTGACCTGTTATTATTATTGATCTATGATAAAAAGACTGAAGAGACTATGCCCGTGGTGATTCGCACGAAAGACATTGCGTCTTGTCGGCAGGATTCGAGACCATACACACATTGCACGTCCAGCCGCCGCCATTCATTGGCTTCATGCCCGCCGCCGCCCAGTCGAATCCGCCCCCACCGCCTCCTCCGTTGCTTGATTGACTCGCTGCAGGGACGTTGCCAGGTTTGGGCGTCTCGCACGAGAGACACTGCGTCTTGTCCGCTGGGTTGGAGACCATGCAGACATCACACGCCCAACCCGACGCCGCACTGGGCGCCGCCATCCCTACCGCAGCCCAATTGAAGCCTGTGCTCGCTTGGGGTGCGGGTGTCGCCGGGATGGTAAAGTGAAAGACCATCAGGTCCGTGTGAGGCAAAGCGGCAATCTTTTCGCGCAACGCCGCATCACCTGTCGGTGAGGTGCTGGTTGTTGTGAATTTGAAGGGTTGTAACTGCGCTTGCGGCACGGCAGCGGCACACGCTCGATCATCCGGCTTGACGGGTGCAGGCGATGCTGTGACAGCCATAGCTGCAGGTTTCGGCGCTTGGATGGGTTCAGCCTTCTTGCTGGCATCGAACGTAAACACAGCCGGGACAGGTGTCGCATCGTTCTTCTGGGCAGTCTGACCAAAACTGAATGCAGACTTGACTGGTGCCGCACTGGTATCTGTTTGCGGCTTGAATGAAAAAGCCGTTGGCGCCGAAGACGCGGCGCCACTATCGGTAGACTCCTGGGATTGAGGCTGGAATGTAAACGTAGAGGGCCCTGAACCAGCCTTTTTGTTAGGGGAGACATACTCGGTGCCATCTCGCAACTTGTGTACATTCTTGGGTGAATCCAGCGATGCCTGTGTCTCGTTCGACTGGAATTGGAAGGCAGGGCCTTGAGGTTTGTGTTGATCCGTGGCGCCATTTTGCGTACCGAAAGAGAAGGCTGAGGTGATGGGCGCAGCGTCTTGACTTTGGCTAGGCATAAACTCAAAGCCACCGTGTCGCGCGTGTTCCGCATCATCAGCTGGTACATCCTCCTTCTGCGTCTCCTCCAGGTGCGTCGCCTGATGCTCTTCAACGTGATCATCCTCATCCTCATCCCGCAACCCAAATCCACTCTGTCGGGCTCGTCTCGAAGACTTCTCACTCGATCCAAACGTGAAGGCCTTGCGCTTTTCACCACTCGTATTCTCCTCGCGCGTCGACGCTGGCGCCTTGAATGAGAATGCTGAGCCAGAGGTCGAAGCCGGCACGCCAGACTTGGTCGCCGGTGATCCCCACGCCCGTCCAGTCTCTTGCGTCTCTGCCGGCATGGTCGGCGGAAAGAGAGATTTACCCGGTGTCCCATTAGCTTGCTCAAAGCGCTTGCCAGCTCTCGGGATAAACGCACCATCAGGACCCACCGTCAAGCCACCTCCTTGTGATCCCTTTTGCGGCGTGCCCCGCATGACAGAGACGGCACTCTGTGCTTGTGGGGCTTTACCAGGCGAGGGCCGAATGCGTCTTGGTGACGGTGCCGCTGCAGACCGTGCATACGGATTCAGCATGGTTGCCTTGAGTGGTTCTTGTGAGCGATCTGGTTGTGTTTGCGCATCAGCTGCCGTGGCCGGCCGGTCTTCTTCGTCTTCTTGCAGAATGGCGAGCATGGATGCCGCGGTCGCCTGGCCCGTCATGCCGCTCAGGGTCATCATAGCCTCTTGCGACTGCTCTTGAGACGGACCGTCTATCTCTGTGGAAGCTGAAAAGAAAGAACTCGTCTTGGCACGCTTGGCAATCGGTCCCTGAACATCCTCAAGGCCACGCTTGCCAGTACCAAAGGCCTCTGTATCCGGCATCGGTTCCGTCTCACTCCGTCGTGCAGCATGACGTCCATCCGGCGACGCCATACTAAAACCGGTCCGCGCTAATTGACTACCCGGTCGTTTGAAGGGGGAAGCCGTCAATCCGCTTGTAAACGAAGCTGGTCTCCGTCGACCTGAAAGGGTGGAAAGGGCACGCGCACTGCGAGCGGGTGTTTCGCGAGCAGGTGCCGGCACGGGTGAGAAAATCGGCGTATACGGCTGCTGGTGCTGCTGCTGCTGTTGCGGCGTCTGGGGTCGTTCCTGTGTTTGCGCCTGCGCTTGATCCGCCTGTGCCAGCCAAGACTGCGCGCGTTGCTGCGTCATAGGTGATCCAGTCCCTGCAGCCGCCGCCTGATGCATCAACGTCATGACGCCTGTCATTTCCACCTCGTTGAATGGTCTATCGCCCCGTCCATTAAAAAATGCACGTAAGAGCGCTGTGGGACTGGCGGTTTCCGGTGTTGCTACGGCTGCGATGGCGGCGATGGCTGCTGCAGGACTGCCCTGTGCTGAAGCAGGTGAAGACGCTTGGATGGGTGTGAAACTGAAGGGGAAAGGTGCAGTCGTCGGTGTCTGTGGCAAGAAGGCCTGTGCGGGTCGCGGCTGAGGCGGCGGCTTGATTGCACGAGGTTGCGTCTGTGACTCGAGATCCACCTCCACCTCGCCCGCGGCCGCATCCTCGATATGGAAGAGATTGCGCTCTGGCGCTTGCGATTGTAAAGACGAGCCCTGTGCCTCTTGATTTGCCCTTTGCGCGTGCGCAGGCGTTAATCCGGCGTGATTTTTGAAAAACTTGGCCATGGGTGTGAGGACCTTGTTGAGTCCCCAAGAAGCGGCTGCACGCGGCGTCGAGGGTGGATTGGCACCTTCTTGTTGGCTTGAGGACTGCGACATGGCTAGTCTTTGCACTCGACTTGACTCGAGGACTCTCAAGGTTCTCTGCATGTCGTCGTCGTCGTCGTAGAAGAAGCAAAAAAGGCAGTCACAAGCAATTTGGTCTATAGGTATATCTCATGAGTATCTCGTCATCGCATCAGCATCGACACGCTCTCAGTCTCTTGTTCTCGAATGGCCTCTCTTCGTGAAGAAGGAAGCTAGTTGGTGATGGGAATGGACTCCTTGTTGACCACATCCTCAGCAGGCTTGACCACCTCATCATGCGTCTTGCTATCCTTGACGTGCTCTTCAACAGGAGGACTCTTGGTTTCTCCCCCTGGGCCAACTGGCTTGGCCGTAAAAGCAGACACTGCCTCAGTAGCCTCGGTCGTCATCTTGTGTGCTGGCTCACTGCTCTGCGCTGCTGCGTCCCTGACATCCTGCTTAGCCTTGGTAGAAGGCTGAATTTCCTGCTTGGCAAGCTCATCCTGCACGTCCTTGTTCATGACTGGACCAGGACCCGATAGGTATCGGTTCATGTCCACACCCACCTTGTTACCGAGTCCAATGGCAGCCGACTTGGCATGCTCGACGGCAGCACCGGCTTGGTGTGCAGCGGTGCCCTTCACTTGCTGGTACTGCTGAGACGACACTTGCTGCGCATGTGCCCACTGCTCATCAATCACTTGCTTGTGACGCAGATAGATGGGGGGTGCCGTAAACGCCAAGATGATGCCGAGTCCAATCAAGGCCGACAAGGGCAAAAACTTGATCAAGTTGTAGGCCACAAACGAAAGCGCAAACGCAACAGCGGTATGCTTGACATTCTTGACAAACAACAAGCGTTGCGCCTCTGACAGGAAAAAGTTGGCGAGGGAGAAGAGTTCATCAAAGATTGGGTCGACCTGCTTGCGGTCAAGCGTCAGGTAGCGTTTCGGAGCAAACTTGGCGACAAAGCCTTCCTCGGATCGAAAGACGAATTGACCGGCCACTTCCATCGAGGTCGTGGCAGCAAGCGTGACCCAGAGGATACGGAAGATGAAGCGGGGCAGGTAGATGGTCTGGCTAAAGATGAGAGCGCCCAGCAAGCCTGTGAGGATCAATCCAGAGGCACGCGGATGTTCCCAAGTCAGCATATCATAGCTATCTCTGTTAGCATCCTTGGCAAAGAGTCACGCGACCGGTCAGGAGACGAAGAGACTTACAAGAAGCTGTGGTAGCGTCCGATGGGGTGATCTCCATCAATCTTGCTACCGAGCTTTTGAAACTCGCTGGCCACCTTGTCTGCTTCCTTGAGGACTGCAGGCGGCGTGATGCCAGGTGCTGTACGCTATAGCAAGTGTGAGTTCTTCATGCTTCACTAACTCTGCCAACAAGACAAATAGAGCATACCTTGGGAGGGACATTGCTTGAAGCGTGCATGTTGTTGTCTGTTGAGAGTCCGCTCTCTGGAATAAAGGTCTTTCCTGACATCTCTTTCAAGTAGCTATCTATCAAAAGTATCAATGGATAGTTGGTCTCTTGCTTGGTTCCTTGTCGCGTGTCTTCTTTTTTATCGCCTTCGCTTCTCATCATGCGAAGAAACAATCGTCATCAGGCAACAAGTGGGCAACAATCCTAGCTAGCTGACAAGGCATGTTCAAGCCAAGGCCCCTAGCCAATCTACTCGCCCAGACACTCGCTACAGACACAAGTCAAGGCGCAGAGACGGCCATCCTCTTGACTGCTTCAGGCGCATTGCTCGCACAAGCCTCTCGATCGCATTCTCCAAGCCAGGCGCGCGTCATGGCGGCCTTGGCTGCAGGCATCTGGACACATTCACGGGAGGCACATGCAAGTGCAGGGGATGAGCAGTCCATAGAAGCTGACAAGGAGACGATGATGGAGATTCAGCTCGAGGTATGCATCTCCAATCTATCTCATGAACTATCTCATGACACAAGCGATGGCTGACAATCTATAAAGCACGGTTGCCTGGTGCTTCAACAGGTCAAGATGCATCATTCTCTACTAGGCGATGGCGCAGGCAGTCTGCTGGTCGCTTTGCAAGGTCCTTTATCCACATCGATCGACCTGTTGCGGCATCGCGCTCAAGCAGTCGCTTCGTATATTGAAAAGGAAGCGGCGCAGTTGGTGATCGAGGAGGATGAGCCTGATGAGACTTGACTTGTGTATTAGAAGATGATGATGATGCCTTCCTGTAGATACTTTGACGCTTCTCGATCCTCCTGTCTTGTGCATCGCTTCCTCGAGTGCTTGCTTGACCAACACCACACATCCACCCTCTTATCCCTTAGGACCCTTACTCAATACTCACTCGAGCGCCATGAACGGCCTCTCTGAGATGGAACGTCTCGCCATCCACCTCAAAGACCGCCTCGACCGTCCCTCCGACGCCAGCGATGACTCCGACTCCAGTATCGATCCACCCGACACAAACCGCTTCAACAAACTCAAACGGAAAGCAAGGCATGTCGCCCGCGGTCAGCTCGATTCAGGCGGACAGGGTCGGCCGGGGACGCAAGCAACGTATGCCTATGGGACTAAACGCAGGCTCGTCATTGCTCGACCGGGCCCTTCTTCTTCTCTATCAACTGCCGCCGCAACAGCAGCAGCGACCACATCAACGACAACAGCAGGTACAAGTACAGCCCTCGCAATCGGCAGCAGTGGCCCCGCCTCCGCCTCTGAAGATGAAGACGACGCCTATCACGGCATCCATCTCGATCAACTCCTCGCCTCAGTCTCCACACCGGCCGACGTGCCCCATCACCCACAAGCCCGTGCCAGTTTCAAACGGCAGGCCTTGGCCGTCCTCGCACGACAGGCGTTACGGACATTAGCCACCGAACATGCCCATCGCGTAGCGCTCGCACGACTCTTGACGGTGTTCTTGGGGGATGATGCTGTTTTATTGATGCAGGCGTATCAAGCGGAAGGACCGCGTGCGCCACTAAGACCCTCAACAGACGCAACGACTGAAGAGGGATCCGAAGAGGCGACGACGACAACGACGACGGTCGTTGCCGCGATAGGCAATCCAGCAACGGTCCCTGTCCCCGTCAAGGCCGTGACACGCGGCCAAGCGGCTGATGAAGCGTCAGCCGCCCTCGCGCATGATTTCCGCTGCCCAACATATGATCGCAACCTGGGCCTGCCTGCCGATTCAGCAGAAGAAGCACGTCGATTGCTGCAAGCGGCTTTGGATCGCAGTGAAGAGTATTTACGGTGTTTGCAAAAAGTACGCGCCGGGCTGCTCAAGGCGGATCGGTTTCGGGGCAAGATTTATGGATGGTGCAAGGATAGCGATGAGGCCAAGTCATGATCATGCTCGTATCAGCAGTCTAGCATTCTTGCACTCGAGACCTATGATCGGTGTGCAAGTAGATACAGTAGTGGTCAGGTTATGAAATTACAATGGACTTGAGCAACGACGCGTCATGTCAGCATAGAACAAAGCTTACTAGTACTACTGCTGCAAGAAGAGCAGCCATGGCAGAAGACAGGCAATCAGCCAACCAGACCAAGCTCGAAACGGCTCAAGCGGCCGCAGCTAATCAAGATTACACGGCAGCCGAGTCACTCTTCCGTCAAATCCTCGCAGAACCGTTCGACACGGACGCCGCCCTTCGCCTGCATGAAGCGAGTCTCCTAGGGCTGGCCAAAGTCTTGCAACAGACCTGCCATGCCGATTCACTCGCCGCCTTGATTCGTGACGCGCGCACGTTTATGGCGCGCTTTGCAAAGAGCAAGACGGCCAAGTTGGTGCGGACGTTGATGGACTTGCTCGGTGACATCCCAGACACGCTCAATCTCCAGATTGAGGTGACGCAAGATGCAATTGCCTGGGCACAGCAAGAGAAGCGTGTTTTCTTACGTCAAAATCTAGAGACGCGGCTCGTGGCACTGCTTCTTGCCCGAAGCCGGTACACGGAGGCGTTGGCTCTCATTGCCACGTTGCTGACTGAATTGAAGAAGCTCGATGATAAGCTACAGCTCGTCGAAGTGCACCTGCTCGAATCACGCACGCATCATCTCTTGCGTAATCTGGCCAAATCAAGGGCCGCCTTGACCTCTGCCAAAACAGCCGGCAACAGCGTCTACTGCCCACCAGCGTTGCAAGCCCAGATGGATCTTCAGAGTGGTATCTTGCATGCTGAAGAACACGACTATGAAACAGCCTATTCCTACTTTTTCGAAGCGTTGGAAGGGTTTTCGGCACAGGAGAGTCATGCACAAGCGCAACGCACGCTCAAGTACATGCTGCTTGCCAAGATTATGCTCAATCAAGGGGATGACGTGACGACTTTGCTCAAGGGTAAATGGAGCACGCAATACGCCGGACGTGATCTCGATGCGATCAAAGCGGTCGCCGGCGCCCATGCCAACCGCTCGCTCGCTGAATTTGAAAAAGCGTTGGCAACGTTTCAATCCGAGTTGGCGTCGGATGCCATTGTCAGGCAGCATTTCGCAGCGTTGTATGATACGTTGCTCGAAGCCAATCTCGTCAAGGTGATTGAACCGTTTTCAACGGTCGAGGTGGCGCATGTGGCTGCGCAGGTGGGCTTGGGTGCTGCCCAGGTCGAGGCTAAATTATCACAAATGGTGCTCGACAAGGTGATCTTTGGTGTCTTGGATCAAGGCACGGGTTGTCTTGTGCTGCATGATGAACCGGAATTGGATCGATCTTACGAGGCGGCCTTGGAGACCATCAAGCAGATGAGCACGGTCGTGGATTTGCTCTATGAAAAGGCAGTGCGCGAGGCGCATGCACAGAGCAAGCTTGAGGGTGCCGATAAGGATCGGATTGCAAAGTTGGACACGGGATCTGGCAATGAGGCAGAGGTGCCGGCATAGTTTCGTTCGCAGTGAGGTCATCAACAGATTGCAAGTTGTCTACAAGTTTGGATCTGTCCGTTCTTGAAACATGTAGCCGTTGACGTGACGGTGTTCCTTGAGCATCGCCATGTATCCTGTCGTTAGCGCTTTCTCTCCGCATATAAAAGACAAGACATACGATCAGCCAAATGCTTGCATGTGACATAGTGATTGACGCCCTCTGACTTATAGCACCGCGCCAACTCATCCCGCACAAGCCGCTGCTCCATCGTCTTGATCCATTGCTCGCGAATCATCGAGTCGCGCACGGCATTCACCTGTCTACGGTCGCTGAAATCAATCGACTCGTAGCTCGCATTCGCATCGTGTGTGCCTGGTGGTCAGCGATCGTTACTATTCGTGGTGACCCTTACTCGACATGCTGTCTGTGTCTATTCAGCTTTTGCTCTGCTTTCGACCTTGTCCCTTGATGCTGATGCTTGTCTGTGTCGTTGTTGTTCTAGGGTTAGAGAACTGGCTCAAACTTTTGATATTTGTCAGTCTTGTCGATTTTTGGAGTCATGTTGATGCATCATCTTGTCGGGATCTTGTCGCGAGTCCAAAAGCCATCAAGGTTCAGACAAATATCAAAAGTTTCAATCGACATGCAAACAGATGAACAAAGGACTACTGTGGGACAGGCACGTTTATAGAAAAACAAGCCTTGATAGCTCACGCCTTCTTCTCCTTCTTCGCCTTCTTCTCTGCTTTCCGTCTCGCCTTGCGCTCTTCCTCCGTCTCCTCTTGAGCTTGCACAGCCTCTTCCGCTTCCGCAACCACCTTGACCTTCTTGCTCTTCTTTTCAGCCTTCGCAGCCTTCTCCTGAGCTTTACGCGCCTTGCGCGCCTCCTTGCTCTCAGTAACACCTTCTTCAGCAACATCAGCCATAACGGCATCTTCCGCCTCCTCCATCTCAATCTCCTTGCGTTTCTTCGGCTTCGAAACAGGATCTGTCGGCGCCGTCACCGAAACAGCATCGGTCATCGTGCTATAGCCAGGACCGGCAGAGAGGGTATGTTTCGTCTGTTGTTTTGCCTTTTGCACGGCACCAGATTCAGCAAGGGAGCCCTTGATGCCATCAAGCGAACGCAGCCGGCTCTCGACCTTGCTGCGGAGTTCAAGACCAAGCGCACAACCATCGCTCTCAGCCAACGCATCGACACGGAGACCGAGTGCCGCTTTCGTAGCGAGCATGCGTGCAATCTTGCCTTTACTCTTTGTGCTCGCCTGACCAATCAACGAGGCATGGTAAATGAGACCATATTTCGGTGTATCGTGCTTTGTCTTGAGTGCACGGAAAAGCGCCTTTTCAGCACCGAGAATCTGGATCGTCGAGGCCGGGTGCTTGGCCAAGTTCATAAGCGAGCCGGCGTGTGAAATGAGACGCGCACCGACGAGTTCGCCGACGAGCACTGTCAAGTTGGGTGCAATCGCATTCATGCGGTTCTTGAGGTACTCGCTCAACTGAATGCGGTACTCGCTGAGGGACAAGACCTGATCGGCCAACATGCTGATATTCTCCAAATCCTCATCCGTGATTTCAGTACCCATCGAGATCTCGGCCGCCACCTTGAGCTGCTGCTCAAGCTCTTCCGGCAAGGTATCGCTGAAGTCTGTCGAGGCACACGACGTGCGCATACCCATCTTGAGAATGACACGCGCATACGCCATATTGTCCTGAATAATACGAGCCATCTCTGGGAAATGCCAGCCATACCATTCCTTGACACGCATGGCATACGTGTTGAGTTCCTTGTCAAGATCATCAAGCAAAGCAATCGCCTGAACAATCATCGTATCCACCTTGTCCGGTGAAAACTTGAGCTTATGTCTCGAAAGCGAGTGCGAAAGACCCAAAGACATGGTCGTCAAGTCCTGTGCCGAGAGACCGGTAATCAAACTCGACATGTGTTCGCGAATGGCACGGTAGAGGTCAGCCGAGTTGCTATCGGCAATCAAGTTGAACTGCAGACCCTCCATCTTGTTGATGGCATTGCCGAGCTTGGCATCTGCCACAACAAGCGATGTCTTGCTGTCACTCACGGCCGACAGCATCGCCGCCAGGGCCGGTGTCACTTTACCCTCAACCAAAGCAGACACATTGTCGAGCGCATCCGCTGTGTTTTCAAACTTTTGGAACGCCTGGAGCTTGAGGTGTTCGGCCGTTTTGACAGCCGTGGCGAGTTCAGTCTTGATGTCCTTTTTGAGAAGCTTGTCCTTTGCCTGGAATAGCGCATATCCGGCGGCTGTCTCTGTAAGGATGAGCATCTTGATAGGCTCGCTCACTTGCAGATGTCGTTGCTTTCTTGTGTCGAAATTTCTTTTCTCTGGTGTAGCACGAGACAGGGAGGAGGCGTGTGACAATCCCGAATTTATTGAACTGGATGTGACCAGGCCGGTTGTTGGACCGGGTCGAGTGCAGTCTATGACACAAGATGGCCGGCATCGACGCGCTCGATGAGAAAATCAAGGTCATTGCGCTTGAAGAGGCGCGACCGAAAAACCAAAATCCCGTGCTAGGGCCCGAGGTACCCGCGGCGATTCGCGAGGTGCAAGAAAAGACGTTTGATGAGCGCTTGGAGGAACTCAACCGTGTGCCCTTGTTTATGCGCCAACTGGATGAGACGGATGGCGCAGAAGGCGAGAATGCAGAACTAGAGGCGCTCAAGTCCCTGGCTTACGAAGGGGAGCCGTGGGAGATTGCCACCTCTTTCAAACAAAATGGCAACGAGTCATTCAGTCATCGCGAATACAAGGATGCCGTCGAGTACTATACCAAAGCGCTGCAGGTCAAGTGCGGTCGACAAGAGATTGACGAGCAATGTCTGTTGAATCGTGCGCAATGCAACTTGTTTCTTGAAAATTACGGCAAGGTGCTTGCAGATTGTAGCAGAGCCTTGCGCATGAATCCAAACAGCATGAAGGCACTGTATCGCTCTGCCAAGGCATGTATCGCTGTCGATCGCATTGATGAGGCACAGGATGTACTGGAACGAGGTCTCAAGCTTGAGCCAGACAACAAAGTCTTTCAGACACTCTTTGACCAACACGAAAAGAAGCTTGCCAAGTTGCTTGTTGAGCAGCAAAAGGTCGAGAAGCGCAAGGCAAAAGAAGCCGCTGAACGGGAGACACTCGCCAAAGCCATTGCAGCTCGCAGGATCGTCCTGCGCACGTCGCCTAGACCACCCGACATGGGCGACGCCTGCATCCGTCTCTCAGTCTCGCAAGACATGGCCTCCTCACTCGTCTTTCCAGTCTTGTTTCTCTATCCCTTGACTTTTCAATCCGACTTTTTGGCTCAGTTTCCTGAAGTGGAAACCATGGCAAGTCAGATTGACATGGTACTGGCGGAATCACCGCCCTGGGATGCAGCCAAGCAGTATACCCCTGCGAATGTGGATCTCTTCATTGAGACCGTGACAGGCACAGTTCTCAAATTAGGTCGCAAGATCACGCTAGGTGCAGCGCTCGGCACAGGCAAGGTCGAAGTCTGGGACAGTCTTGTTCAAATCTACGTCGTGCCCAAGAGCGCAGCGCAAGCCTGGGTCGAGCAATTCAAAGCAGACGCACCGAAACGTCGACGCGGCTAGCAGTGATCTTTTGGTGTCCAGACAAGAGATGAAACAAACAGATGCTACAATGGCATAGAGCGTTGCTCGTAATGAAAAGACTAATTTTTATAGCCCATGATTTTGGCATAGTCATTGACCTCCTCTTGCGTCAATTGATCGCCTGTCGTGCTCCAATTTGCACTACTACTCCGCGGCCTGACACGACCCAACGCGCGCTCGCGGCCCTTGAAGATTTCCTCCATCTGCAATGGCTGAACAGGGCCAAACACGGCATCTGGATCAATCCGTTGTTGCCGACGCAGGAGTTTGCGCAATTCAGGGGATTCAGCCCAGCCAGGCAGCGTAAAGCCATCCTTCATCGTCGTTGGACCTTCATCTTCAGAGTCAGAATACTCGCTGTGAATATCAGGCAATTCAATCAACTCAGACGGCGGCATGGCAGGGGTCGCGGTGGTTGTTGTAGCCATGGCAGGCGCATAGGAGCTCGCTGCAGCCTCTGCTTGAGCAAAGCGAACCGGTTCTGATGAAAACTTGACCGTCTCGAGCGGGCCGGCCGGTTTGTAAACGCCGGGCTTCTTGTACCCTGGCTCACCCGGCTGACCAAACGCGTGCATTGACTTTTTCTGCAACGAAACGCGAACGGGCTTTGTGTCCAGACTATTGCCGAGACCTGTTGTCGTCTGCCCTTGGGTCTCATTCGTGCATCGCCGTTTGGCTTCACCAGCCAGGAGCCCTGTCGCGCCGCGTTCGTCCAGGTCACCGAGCGTTCGCTTGACCGATTGTCGCGCGGCATGGGCATGTGCATTGGACGAACCAGCCATGTGCATCTGCACATCATCCATCGCGGATGAACCCTTGCGTGCATGCACGCCAGCAACAGGCACGCCAGGCCTCACCACCTTCTTCATAGACGGCACACGACTCACCTCACCCGCTACCGCCCTGCGCTTGCGGGCCTCTGCCTCCTCCGCCTGTTGTTGCTGCCATTTACGGTCCTGCATCGATCCAGCGCCAGTCGTTGCAAGCTCCTCGAGTCGTTGCAAGCGCTTGCGTTCCAACTCGCGTTTCTGCACCTCGCGCCGTTCTTGATCACGCTGAGCACGTTCTTTCGCTTGTGTCGCGGCAGCAAGCGCTTTTATTTGACGATTGGCACCAGGTTTGGTGACGGGCATCTTGTTGGCCATACCGGAACGGTCAACCGTGTTGGCACTGTTGCTGCCGCCGACGATCGGTGCCAACTTTGTCTCATTCATTCCAGAAGCGACTTGCATGGCAGTGGCTGCAGCAGCGGCCGCAGCAGCGGCTGCTGCTTCCTTCTTCCGTTCCTTGTAAAGCTCAGCTTCACGCTGTGAGGCCGTCTTGATGCGAATGACACTGACAGGTTTCGGTTTCGGTGCCGCAATCGCGGCAGCGGCTGCCGTCGACAAAGATGAAGTCGTCGAGGGTACCGGTTTCGGTAGAAGCGTACCTCCCTTGCGTGGCGAAGGGGGTCGCAATCCACTGGCGGTGGCAGAGACACTATGTCCAGGATAAGGAGCAGGTCGATTGGCTCCGGCAGTTTCATTGGACGGCACACGTCTCGGTGGCGATGGCCGCCTTGGTGAGCCAGGTGCAGTCGCTGTGGTCCTGACGGGGGCAGGGGCTATTGCTGTAGCAGCAGCAGCCGCTTTGGCACGCGCAGGACTCGGTCGGAGAGAACGACTTGGCTGCAACAAACTCTTGCGTTCCGCCTCAGGCAATCCTTGTCGAGCCGCCCCTTGCAAACTCATCGGATTGGCTGCTGTCGTTGTCGAATGGCTGGCAGCGGCAGTCGCGCCTAGCAAGTCGGGATACAAGCTCGGCGTTCGCGGTTCATTCTTAAAAAGCAACTTGGCGACCCCTGCATGGGCAGCCTGTTGCGGTACAACCGGCTGCTGTGGCGTGGTGGTTGTGGTGGCTGTCATTTGAAAGAATCGACCTCCCTCTGGCAAAGCCGGTGATCCAAACGCCGTCCGTGCTTGGCGCAGGTACGAAGTGGCCTTGGCAGATGCAGCCTGCATCGCCGCTCGAATCGGGCCAGGCGTCAGTGCAGGGTCTACGGGCGCCGAAACCGTTGTGGTTGTGGTTGTAGCTGTTGTAGCAGCAGATGGATTGCGGCTCTTGTCAATCGAAGGTCGCGTCGGCGTCCGTTGTCGTGTAGGTCCTGGAGCAGTCTCGCGAGCCTGCTGAGCTGGCACCAGTTGCAAGACGGCCGCCTCACTAGCGGTCGGCCGCGCTTGAGCGGCAGTCGCGACGTCTGCAGGCACCAATTTTGCAGCCACAAGCGCATTCGTCGTTGTTTTGGCATACCTAGGAAGCCAGACGTGATCTTCAGGCGAGTGATGAATCTTGTCATTTTGACTCGTCGAGGAAGCAGTGCTGAGTGTTGAGCGTGGTCGAATCGGCTTGGTGGCCGGTCCACCTGGCACGACGACATTGGTGTTTGTGATGATAGATGTACTTTGCGTTGATGGTGGCACAGGACGAGATTGAAGTGTTGGTGCGTCGGGTGCCTCGCGCGGGACACGTTGAGCTGGCTGGAGCAAGACACTCAGCCGTTCTTGCTTCAAGGCAGGTCTCTCGGCTGCAGGAGCAACAGCAGCAGGTAGCGCAGCGGGCGCCGGCAACGTCGCAGCTACAGGCGGCTGCTGTAGCGTGATAGACGCAAAGAGCTGCGGTGTCGCTTGAGGCTCCGCCTTGACGCTATCGATTGCTGGATTCTCCGGCTCGCGTACAGCGACAGGTGTTTTGAATGCCAGTCGACTGGTTTCAAGTATACTGCTGCGACCAGGGCTGCTGCGATGGCCAAGACTCTTTTTGGCGAATGGTTGGCGCGGCGGCAGTGTTGCAAAGGCAATAGACGGCCGCGGCGATCGGGCTTGTGTCAGGGTTGACGTGACTAAAGCGAGTGGCTGTGGAGAAGGCGGTTGCTGGGCACGTTTGGGAGGCGACGCCAATCGGACAGGCTCGAGATAGTCTTGTGGTGCTGATTGTGCCTGAACAGGTTCGATCGGTGTTGGCGCTGGGGACAATCGTACTGCCGGCTCTATGCGTGTCAGAGCCGGTGTGACAACGTCTTGCTTGATGTTGACAGATGTAGGAACGAACAGCGGCATGCTCTCTGCTTCCGAGTCACTCGAAATGATTTCCATGCTTGCTTCATCAGTCTCATCCTGGACAGGGGGCAAGGGTGTAGCGACTGGTGTTGCAGCTGCTGCCTTTTTCTTTGGACTGCGGAATAGGTTGCCGCTTGTCTTTGTAGAGGTAAATAGATCCTTGCCGACTGGCATGCTCTTCTCGACCGACTTTTGTACCTGTTGATTAGCTCGTGTACATGACCAGAAGAGGCCATACATTCGTCAGCTCCTTGAAAGGAGTGCGCTGGCCAAGAGCCTTTTTCTTCCCTGGCGTCTTGACGATTTGAAACAAACTCGTCTGCTGCCGCTCGAGCACAGAGCGGGTATAGTCATTGAGCCAGTCCACATCCTCTGCCACGTAAAAGGCAAACTCTTCAAGTCGCTCGTGCGCTTGATCGTTGAGCGTTGCTAGCTCGCGGTCGAACCAGACAGCCGTTGGCTTTGCGGCCATTGGATGAGTAGATGCAGCCGGAGACAAGGGCCCTCTCCCTGGCGTTGCTTATCTATCTAGATGATCGCGTTTGTTGTCCTGTATTATTATTGTTGTTCTTCGTTGTTGCCTGCTGCCCAATCCAGCTGGTTGCCTTTGTTTACGCGACAAGGAAACCCACGTGATTCAGCACTACCTCTAGCTAACTATTTCAGATGGATGGCAAACATGATTCCAAGCTCGCTCGCGCTAGAGGTCATCAAACATGCCCCCAGAAACAGTCATGGCACCCCCACCGTCATCGCTCTCACTGCCACTGTCTTCTGCATCTCCATGACTCTTGGCTATCCGCTTTGCAGCATTCTTCGCCTTCTTCTCCCGGCGGAGCTCCTTCCAATCTGCCTCAGCCTCACTCTCCGAGTCATCCACGGCAGCAGCTCCTGTCGCCGATGCAACAGGTGTATTTGACGCAGCCACCGCCTCTCTTTTCCGTTTCTTCTTTTCGCGCCTCGCATCCTTTCTGCCCGCGGCATCGACCTTGTTGCTCCACGCCGGTACCTCCACTTTCGGTTTCCGCTTGGGCTTGACCTCACCCGCCGCTGCCGCCGCTGCTGCAACAGCATCTGACTTTTTGAGCGCTTCGAGACGGGCCGCCTCGCGCACCTTGTCGGCATACGCAAATGTCCGCGTATCCACACGCTCGCTCTCAAATGCAACCTCGGTGCCTTTGAGTTCAGGCATGCTTGGCAAACGCAATAGGCCATAGCCAGCGGCACATCCTGCGAGATCCAAGTCGGCAAGTCGAAAGATGTACGTCGCCTGGTGTTTTGAATAAAAGCGAATAAACGAGACAAACGCCTTGATGCCACGTTCATACAAATCTCGATCTTTACGCACAAGCTGCTTGAGTCGCGCATTCAATTGCAAACAGCCAGCATCCACCTCGTCACGCAAGGTGGCATCCACCCGGTTTTCGGCATTGAGTCGTGCAAGCGGCGCAACAGGCGTTTTGCGCACCTCCAAAAAGGCAACATACTCTTCTTCACGGCCCCAGCATAAAAACAAGACGGCTTTGCCAGGTCGACCGGCACGACCTGCGCGACCGCATCTGTGGGCAAAGGCACTCGGATCTTGTGGCGGATCAAGCTGAATGACCAAATCAACATCCGGAACGTCGAGCCCGCGTGCTGCTAGATCGGTTGTCAATAGAACGCTAGGGGTGCCGGCACCGAGTGAGATGAAGCGCTTGAAGTGTTTTTGACGCATCGAAGGCGCTTGCTTGCCATGAAGTGGAATGAGTGTAAATGCCTTTAGTTGCGTCAGTTGTGTCAAGAGTGGTGTAAAGTAATCGACGGCGGCACAGGTGGGCAGGTAGACAATACTTTTCGTTAAGCCATCCACTTGCAGCGAGTAGTGCAACACACGAATCAGCTGTGCAATCTTTTCAGCTGGATGCAAGACCATGTAGCCCATCTGTAGACTGGTTGGCGTGCGCTTGTCCTCGCCGAGATGCGCCTTGACCTTGACAACAATTTTGACCGGGTTGCGAAGCCCTGTGCGGACGAGCTGAGAGACGGCATCGGTCATAGTAGCTGAAAAGAGGCCGGTTCTCCTCTGCTTCGGTAGTTTTTGAATAATATTGGCAAGCGTGTCGTGAAAGCCCATGTCAAGGAGCCGATCTGCTTCGTCCATGATGAGAATCTCGAGCTCTCTGGTCTTGACGACGCGCGACGTGTTGAAAAAGTCATTGATGCGTCCTGGAGTACCAATAAGAATGTGTGGACTGGATGCGTTAAAGGCAACGAGGTCTTGCTGGACCGAAGTGCGGCCGCCAATCAACAACTGCGACGTCAAGACTGGCTCGGGTAACGCTTCCTCCGCTTGACTTCCTTCCTCGTCTTCTTCTGCGTCACTCGCACCTTCCGGCTTTGGCTCAGGTTCTGGTACCGACAGCGCCAATAAGGCCGTCAAGACTGTCTGAATCTGAATCGCAAGCTCGCGCGTCGGACAGATGATTAACGCGCCGACATGATGCCGTGAAAGTGGCTCTTCCCGTCGAACGAGCTTCTCCACGACAGGTAACAAGAAGGCAAGCGTCTTTCCAGAGCCAGTGACGGCCTCGACAACGACATCCTTGTTGCGCATAAAGAGCGGAATCGTGCTCGATTGGACGGGCGTCATTTGCGTGAAACCCATTGTCGCGACAGCCTCCCGTCTGTGAGAATGTCAGTATTGTAACATCGAGAAGAGCAAAGGAAGGCGACACATACACCCATGGCGTCAAGGGTACCTCGAGCTTGTCCCAATCCCTAGACATGCTCAAAGTTAGACTTGTTCCAGTTGTTTGTACTCGGATGCATCTAAAATTTGAAATTTTGGTGTCGTGCGCAAGCCACAACATGTACACGAGCCACATCGTCAGTCACAGTCACAAAACTCGGCATGCTGGCAAACGCATACAGAGAGCAATCGGAATCAAGATTTTATGTTCTCTGCAGCTGGTAGTTTGCACTCTCCACTGCAGTATCTTTACAACACATTCAATCACTAGCGGTCTTGGTCGTGCACGTCATGGGTAGATCGGCGCAGCCGACGAGATGCCGCAGCCGGGTTCGCCTGCGCAGCTGCAGCTGCAGAGTCTAGGTCCAAACCTTGGAAGGTGAACTATCCATGAATGTTGTTGGATGAATCAGCTTACCTCATGTCAATGCTATAAGTCAACATGAGCATCTCAACCATACAATAAGTTCTTTCAGCTAGGCCACTCGCTGATGGACGTGAAATCATGCCCAGGTGAGCGTCGCCATTTTTCGCTTCTTTTGGCGATTTGGTCGAAATCAGCCGAAACACGTCATGCGAGGCGACCACATGAAGAAACGGGCTTTAGGTTGGTTTAGCGTCAAGGCGCCTGAAGGAGTCAGTCGAGCACGTATTTAGTCAAGACACCTCGCACAGGAGATCTAACATCCATTTACAACTTGTTCCTCTGCGCCTTTCCCCAGTCAACCACAGACCACGACTGTCTCCATCCTTCGGTGTTTGGACAATCATACCTCTCCGACTTCAGCTACATGTCCAACATTAGCAGCCTTGCGGCACCCCTCACTCATCAACAAACTCTGAAGAATGAAGAAAATAGACGACAGCAATTGCCGCAGTTCGGACGTCACCATTCCTACACAAATGACAGCGAAAAGTCATCGAATGATATGCCCATTGACAATGGCACACCACAGAAGATGTCGGATCCGCGCGGCGACGTGCTTGGCAATCCCGACGGTATGACCTGGATTCAGGTGGCAGCTCTGCTCGGAGCCGAATATATTTCGCTTGCCATTCTTTCGTTTCCCTGGAGCTTCAGCTACCTTGGCATCGTCGGTGGTATCCTTGTGACGTTGGTCGTTCAGGGCATCGTCGTCTATACATCGATGACTCTTTATCGGTTTTGTCTGCAAAATCCAGGCGTCAAGCACATCTGTGACATTGGTCAAATTCTCTTCGGAGGCCACAAGATCTTTTATGAGCTCACCATGGTGGGTCTATTGCTCAACAATCTCTTCATTCAGGCTCTGCACTGCCTAACTGGTTCCATCATGCTCAACACGCTGACTGGCCACAGTCTTTGCACCATTGCCTTCTCTGGGCTGATTGCCATTGCCTGTGCAGTTGCTACGCTGCCACGTACCTTTGCCCAGATCAGTTGGCTGGGCTGGGCTTCAGCCATCTCGATTCTTGCCTCTGTCATCTGCTCGATGGTTTTTGTTGGCATCCAGGGCGAGCCAAACGGTTATACAGCCGCACGCGGACCAGTGAGCTTCTCGGCTGGTGCTACAACCACAGACTTTATCGCTGTCTTCAACGCAGTGCTCAACATCAGTTATACCCTCATCGGGCAAATTACCATCCCCTCATTTCTGAGCGACATGAAAAGACCACAAGACTTTCCAAAAGCGCTCTATCTAATCGCTGTTACAGAGATGATCTTAATGCTTGCCTGTGGGACCTACTTCTATACTCAAGCAGGTCAGTATACGAAAGCCCCGTCGATTGGCTCTCTCAATGGGAACTATGCCAAGATTGCCTATGGTCTCGCTTTCCCGGCTGTCATCGTCATTGGTGTAATTTACGCGTCTGTCTTGTGTCAATTCCTGTATATGCGCTTTACAAAAAACACGAGACATGCCTTGGATGCACCTGCTCGCGGCAACACAACAAAAGGCTGGGTCATTTGGACAGCACTCGTTTTTGCAAGCTGGTTGATTGAATTCATCATTGCTGAATGCATTCCCTTTTTCAGTGATCTGCTATCCGTTATGTCCAGTCTGTTCGACAGCTTTTTTGGGTTCATCTTCTGGTCTGTTGCGTACTTTCACATCACGCCGCGGCATCGTTGGTTCAAAAGCGTTCGTGGGTGGGTCGAGGGAAGCTTCAATGTACTGATCGGTCTCATTGGTATTTTCGTCTTGGGAGTAGGTACGTGGGCATCAGTGGCGAGTATCATTCGCAGCTACGCGAGAGGAACTGTTGGGTCTCCGTTCTCATGTGCTGATAACGGTGTCGCAATTGGCTAGCTCTGACTGCAGCTGCAGGTCGTTGATGTTCCTAGATTCCTGTTATTCTTATGTAGAATGTAAATTTGAGGTGAGTTCGATTGGCAAGCATTTAGTGTTGGAAGTGACACAGAGAACAGCTGAGCGATCCAGTCATGATCAGTGCTCGTGATTCGGTCGCAAGCCTTCCAAGGTTCCAATCTGGAAGCGCTCTACTGCGTTTGCGACAATCCCATCTGAAAGAGATCCAAATTGTACGCAAAACGAGCGACGGCACTCTACTGACCTCTTCCAAGGTTGTCTTCTTCTTGGATCTGGACGGGTAGAATTGCATAGTTTGGATTATATGGATGCATCTTTCGACACATTGAAACATGCGACGAGGACTATGTCTAATAAAATTACTCGGGCTTCTTGTGCCAGAAGATGTTTGACATGGCACGGACCGCGCTCTGACGCGGTCCATACCCGGATGTATTCGTCTTCGCAGCTCGTGTGTCGGCGGATGACTTGACCGACTCTTTGCTCGTGGAAGATTGAGCCACCTGAGACTTGGTTTGGCTGGCTTTTGATGGCACATCAAGATTCCGGTAAAACAACGGCGCCATGGCCGAGTACACGACAAGCTGCTCATCACTTGCCAGCGAACGCATCCGCGAGTCCAATGCAGTGTGTTGGTCATCGAAAGTGTCTGAATGAAGCATTCGCATGGCCCCACGTCGCGTCACGGCGTAGCTGTGTGTGCAGCTCGACCCAACGCTGCGCTGCAACACGCGCTTTGAGATCGACTTGTCCGTATTCCAACGCAAGCGTTTTGCCCACTGTTCCATCGCCTGAGCAACTTCATCGCCTTTGGATGAGGTCTGCTTGTCCAGCCAGGTAGGTGCTGTCGGATCATCGTACGCGACAAAGTGCTCGTCATCTCTGGCCTTTTCGCCACAGTGACCCAGGTGCAGGATATCCCAATCGAGCGAGTACTGATTCACGTCTGTAGGCTCCTGTCGCAGACCTTGCTCTTTCTCCAGAAAAATGAGCAGCGCTTGCGAGAGTTGATCCATCTGGAACTTGATGTCGACGTCGAAATCCGTGTCGGCCTCAAGGACAAGCATCGATGACCAACCTGCTTCAATCATCCTTCGCCACGCATCTGAATGTGCTTCATTGCGCGCTAAAGCAGCGTTACTTTTGGCTTGCACGCGGTCAGCGTCCTTGCAAGACTGCTGGTGATTGTAAATTTGGTCTGATTGATGAGCCTCTTGCATGGTGAAGGAGAGATTGTAGCTCGCGCCAAGCAGCGTATACATCTTTCGACGATCAAAACGCGATTGTGTCTTCTGTCAGCAAGTCTTTTCAATCTAAATGGACTCACGTTGGTGACAAAAACCTTCTCAAATCCAAGCGTTGCGTTTGTCTTCGCCTCCGACCCGCGGCTGCTGAACTGCCATTGCGAAGAGTCTGCCAATGTAGCATTGTGTGCTTGGTCACCTGGAAGGTGCATGGTGAAGCTTCGGTCCTGTTCGCGGCTGAAGAGCAATGTAAAGATCAGCGTGACTAGAAAAGCTAGAGCCACATCTCGCAACCCCGCCAACGGTGACATGCTGCTGACCTCAGCTCGCACTCGCAATGAAGCGCGGCAGACTTGTATGTCGTTATGTGTGTTGTTTGCCTACTTGCTTTGGTTGAAGAGCGGTCAAGAAGCCGCACAGCAGGCCTACAGCATGAACCCCTGACGAGCGACCCCTGGAAATGGCCAGTGTAAGGGGTCACTAACAGACAAGAATAGATCCGAGGACACCCGGACACAGCTTCGTTGTCAAGTCGCCATCATTAAGTAGATAGTGAAAAAGAAGAAACCCTCTTGCCTTAAAAGTTTGCATATGAATGTGCTGGTGCACGTGAGTATTTGTCTATGCTTTGCCATCAGGTTTAGGCCAGAGCTTCTCGGACATGGCACGCAGAGCACTATTACGCGGGCCATAGCCAAGCTTGATGATGAGCTCCTCGCCATGTCGACTTGGTGGTCCGTTTTCCGGTTCGTCCGCAGCCGTGACGATGGGCGTCACCTTTCTGTCGCTGTTGCTGGTCGAGTCAAAGAAGCGGTACTGATAAAAGAGCGGCGACATGACTGAATATCCAATCAGCTCATTTGCCAGCAAGAGTTGATCCACGCGAAGATCGATACTAGCTTTGTGACCTTGAAAGAGTGTTGAGTGAAGCAAACGCATGGCACCACGACGCGTGACACCGTAGCCGTGTGTGCAAAGCGGTCCCCGAGCGCGCTGGACGACTCGTTTGTTGAAGGACTTGCCAGTGTCCCATCCGAGACGTTCCTTCCACTGCTGCATAGGCTCATTGATGAGCTCGTGCAGAAAGAACGAGCGTTTAGTCGCAAAGGCGGGCACAGTGGGATCGTCGTATTCGACAAATTCATTCCCTTCTGGTGGAAACTCGCCGCAATGTCCCAAAAAGAAGATATCCCAATCAACAGTGTAAGGCTCATGGGCGGTAGTCTTGTGTCCGGTTCCCTGGCCAATGTCGACGAGCTTGCTCATTTGCTGCGAGAGTAATCCCATTTGAAACTTAATTTCCGTGTCAAAGTCATTGTCTGGCTCGAGGATGAGGGCAGACGACCAACCTTCGTCAATGACGCGACGCCATGCTTCAGCATGTGCTCTATAAGCGGCGGCTTCGGGCGCACTCTGCTTGGACCAATCTCGGTCACCAGGTCGGACAAAGCTTGGGTTGTCGTTGACTGAAGATGGTTCAACGCCAGGTTGGTAGGTAAAATTAAGACCATACGTAGCGCCAAGCAATGTATGCATGTCTCGACGATCAAAACGTGTTGGCATCTGCCGCTTGTTAGCATAGGCCACGGTGGCCAAGCCGTCAGACGTACGTAGATTACCAGGATCTTTTCGAATCCCAGCGTTGCATTCGCGGCGCTGGTTTCTGCACTCGTCCTTGTAATGGTCTCATCGAGGGTCGCAAGCAGGCCTCCAAGACGAGTGAGCAAGAACAAGAGGACCAATACTGCGGCAACAGCCACATATCGTAGCAAGCGAGTGGAAGGCGACGCCATCTATCGTCTGTTGGTTGCTAGACTAGCGTCGCTGTACATGTCAAAGTGCATTTGCGCCGCTAGCAATTTGTTTGTCACTCCTGTGCGTGTTCGGCCCGCAGCATAAACAAGCCTTAGCAAGGGGCCGATGGTCGGCTCCTGAGTTTGTCAATGTGAAGCAGCGGGAAGCTAGAAACCTTTGGGCAGCTATATTTGCGATGTTTCATGCCAAAATTGTCCAGACGTGGCGCGCAGTGCACTCTTGCGTGGGCCATAGCCAAGTTTGATGACAAGCTCTTCACTTCAAATGCCAGGAGGACCAAGGTCAGTCTCGTTCGCTGGGGTAAGGAGTTCAGTAAGCTTCATATCGCTGTTGGTGACCGAGTCAAAATAGCGATACTGATAAAAGAGCGGTGACATGACCGAGTATGCGACGAGCTCCTCCTTCACCACAAGCTGTTGCATGCGCAAATCTACCGGCCGGTTGTAGCCGTCAAAGAGAGTAGAGTGAAGCAGACGCATGGCACCACGACGCGTAACGGCGTAGCCGTGCGTGCAAGCCGGTCCCCGAGCGCGCTGGACGACACGCTTGTTGAATTTCTCACCGGTGTCCCACTCGAGACGCTTCTTCCACATAGCCATGGGACGATTCATGTGCTCATGCAGAAAGAAGGAGCGGTTGGTGAAGAAGGCTGGCACTGTCGGGTCGTCATAGGCGACAAAGCGGTCGCCTTTTGGCGGTACATCGCCGCAGTGACCCAAGTAAAGGACATCCCAGTCGCGCGTATAAGGCGCTTCAGCCGTTGTCTTGTGACCGGGTCCTTGATCAATTTCGACGAGCTTGGTCATTTGTTGCGAGAGAAGCCGCATCTCCAGCTTGATTTCAGGATCAAAGTCGGCGTCGGCTTCGAGAATGAGAACTGAAGACCAGCCCTCATCGATCACGCGGCGCTACACCTCGGCATGCGCTCTGAAGCACGCAGCACCATGGGGAGATGCCGCCAAAAATCTCTGGTCGTATTGCTTGAAAAATCCCGGACTCTTTGTCAGTGACGAGGCCGGCACGCCGTCGTGGTAGAGAAAGTCGAGGTCATAGCTGGCTCCAAGCAGCGTGTACATGTCTCTTTGATCGAAACGCGTCGCCATCTGCCACAAGTTAGCTTTGACTTTGCAAATTCGTGTCACCGGCGTACACTGATGACCAGGATCTTCTCAAAGCCCAGTGTCGCGTTTGCGGCGCTTGAGTCCGCGCTGGTGCCTCCCTGGCCGGGAGAGAACCTGGGGTCAATCCTGTCAGACGAGGGGCTCTGCAGACGCTGAAGCGCAAGAATAAGCATAAGACCGACTGCAACAGTTACCAACAGCAGCCGGGACGATGTAGTCAAGCTCCGCATGTTCAATCAATCAATCTCGATGTACAGCGCCGGTCGAGTAGAAGGTAATCTGCTGAGCACGCTTCGCCGGGATCGAGGCAAGATGTGTCTCTTGATGAAGTTGTTGTGATGAGAGCGGACCTGTTGAGCCCGTGCGCATGGTAGAGTATTTAACTGAGGGCACTCAATGGAGAGACACTCAGACACATGATGAAGCTGTGGCGACGCACACATCGGGACAATCGTGGCAGCCTGCCTGACAAAGGCTGGTACAAGGTAAATCGTACAACCACTGGTCCACTACAGTGTTGCTGCTGGCCTGCTGCAGCGTTGCTGCTGTTGCCACTGCCACAGTCTGCCAGACGGCACGGCACGGCACAAAACCAAAACGGTCAATCATGAAGCAACGGCTCGACTGTAGTTGCCTGGCGAGTCGTGTGGCGACCTGATGTGGGGCATGGATCCGGACTTGCACAGTTGCACAACTTGCACTTCAGGCTTCAGCAGCGTGCTGTAAAGTTTGTAACCAGTCGGGACTCGGGACTCGGGACTCGGGAGAGGCTTGCTCGGCTACTGTTTAGCCCGCTCCGACCCAGAGTAGAAGTTCAGTGCGCACCGAAGCTGAATTGGGTTTCTACCCTGACACGCGGGTGACGCGCGCGGGCCGACGCAATTCTACAAGTACCCGTACGAAAAAATTATGATTTTTCGGGACGGTATCCCAACGTAGTCCCTACTGTTGTTCAACGCACGAACTTTACTGCTTAGAATTTCATCGTTGGCACTACGAAATGGCTGCTGGTCTGACGTGGCTAGTGCGCTGGCACAGCACTTGCTCGCTGCAATTGCTTGGCCAGCGTTGGTCCCATGGTTCGAATGCGGGTGAAGCGTTTTGAAGCGTGAGACGCTGGCAGCCAAAAATTGCTGGCGCGCGTACAGCGCTGGCAAATAGGAAAACGCCGTGGCAGCGCTTGGAGAGCGTTGGCAAGGCGCTGCCGAGGCGCTGGCTGAGCGCTGGGAGGGATTTGAACACGTGACAGTCAACTCATCCAAGGGTTGGCAGTCTCACCTCAATTATCGGCGGGCGGACGCTGTCCCGGGCCATTATAACATACTAACGAAATAAGCCCTTTTCTGATGTTGCCATCGCCAATCTTATTGGTCAACGCCATTTCGAACCCTAACTCCAATTCAACACCACAACTTCAAGATCCATATAGCGACCAATT
>QXDR01000441.1:0-52895 GCA_003717165.1 Protomyces inundatus
TGACCAAAGCTTTGAGTCGCGATAAGGTGCGCTTCTTTCGCGAGCAGCTTTCTCTGGCTTAGTCTATAGGACCGACCCGGCAGTCAGCAAGGTGGAGTGTTGTGTTCGGATATGCCGACAGCCGGGTACGGTAGCATCAGGGGTCGTGAGACTCCTGATCGCCCGGAATACTTATAGGGGCCTTCCGCCCACTTAGGTCTAGTAAGGAATTCCTTTGGCGTCAAGAGGCCTAGGATATAAGAGTTCGCGGCTTCAGCCAAGGTGACCACGAGGCTTACATAAATGGAAAAAAAAAATAAAAAAATAAAAAATAAAATAAAAAATAAAAAAAAAGAAAAAAGAAAAAAAATCACACCTTGGAATTTTTTTTTTTAATTTCAGTTGGAAGATGGAGTAGTCACTGGCATCTGAATTTCTGTTCTTGGGTTAGGGTGCTCGGTTCGCTCTTTCACATGCACAGGCTGGCAGGCTCTCCAAGGTGACATCCAAACACAGCCAACGTTGCAACCTCCTGAATTTCACAATGCTCTATCTCTATAGGGAGCCTGTCGCCCCTTGTCGCTTCTGTTGTTGAATGAGCAGTCACGCTACTTCTTTGCTGGTGCTTTGTCTGACTGTATCAAAAGAGCTAGCCTTGTGCAAGGGATAGAAGCTGCTGCTGGCTCAAGATGAACTTCCAGACTGATCTCCCATGTTATCGGCCGCCGGTATGTTCTAGTCTCTCTTGGAGGGGCAGCTTGAGAGAGCGAGAGAGTGAGCTTGCTTTGAGCTGGGCCAGCGTGTCTAGGCGAGTGTCTCTCTCTTCCTTCTCTCTCTTTCTCTCTCTCTACAGGTCTGCTCTCACTAGACCTACACACCCACAGCTCCCTTGCCAGAGCCTGCTCCTCCATCCAATCATCAAGAGAACCCTACTGACATCCTCCCGTAGCTTCCTCAGTGGCAGCCAGATCTTCAACGAGACTGGTCAGACCACACGCCAGAAGTCAAAGCCTGGTTTGATCAGCACGTCCTCAGCAAAGAGCGTCTCCTCCCCAAAGGCGACTCGCTTCAATACGAACCCAGGTTTGATCTAGACGGAGACGTCAAGATGACCGATATGACGGATCCCGGCATTATTGAAAAGATGACGGGTGCCTTGCGCAAAGGCAGGGTCAAGTCCAACATGCCACGCGAAGCAAATGACGCCGACAAGGTGCAACAAGCTTGGCCGGCAAACCTCCAGCGTGTCTTCATCATTGATACAAACTTCTGGCTCGCCCATTTGTCACTCATTGAAGACCTCTTGCGCCAATTTGAAGCCTCGCGTGCCAACATTGTGATACCCTGGGTTGTCCTGCAAGAGCTGGATGGACTCAAGAACGCAACAAAGACCTACTCTGGCTCGACGCAGCACATCAGTGTTTCTCAGCAAGCTCAACGTGCTATCAAGTTTATTCACGAGCATCTCGGCAACACGCCAGGTCTCTATGGCCAGCGACCGGATGAGATGATGGACGCCACGCAGGTGGGCGACGACGGCATTCTCGATAGTGCGCGTTTCATCAAAGAGCGCCGCCAGGTCCCCGTCACGCTGCTTTCCAACGACATCAATCTCGGCAACAAGTTCAAGGTGCTGGCACTCGGCAGTATGGCTTGGGAGCAAGGACTCACGGCGATGGATGTCTTGAGACGCGTCTTGGGCGGTGCCTGGGCTCAGACGCCATCAGCCATGTTGCAAAACAAACGTCCCGTGACGCTTGATCTCGATTCGTCGGATGATGATGAACACATGGGCGGCATTGAGGTGAAGACTCCTTGACCCAGCTCCACACGATTTCGCTGACCTAGAAAGGCTCCTCAAGTCACGCCAGCTGTGGTACTCCAAGGTTCAACACAGCAGCAACCATACACCGGTCCGAGTGAGACGCCGGTCCCGTTTGCACCGTCCACGTCCACCTACTCCAACCGGTTCCAGGCACCGGTGCAGCAACCCCCTCTGCGTCAACCGCAGCACGCTCCCGGTACGGGATTCGGCAATGGCTTTGGTGCTCGCGCGACACCGCCTCAGCAGCCAGTGGCGGCAGGGTCTATGCCCAGCAATGGTCATGGCATGATGAACCGTCCTGTGCCTCCTGCATCCGCGCGTCACGCGTCTCCGCAACGTAAGTCTTTTGCACCCATCTTCTTGCCCGACACGACTAATCGATCATGCAGCGATGCAAATCACACCTGCTGAAACAATCACGGCGGCATCGACCCCTGCCCGCTCTGTCAGACAGAAAAAGCCGGACCCGTTTGCGGCACTCATCAGTAAAGCAGCCACCGACCCTAGTCTCTTTGGCAGCGACGCGAACGAAGGCAGACGTTCTGTGCGTCAAGTGTCTGTTCATCGACCGAGTTTGCCACGTCTGCAACGACCTAGGGATGCACCCTTGCCAGCGTTGGATGTGCCTGTGCCGCCTGAGAATCAGCCACTCTACGGTCTCATGAAGGAAATCTGTGAAACCATCCTGAAAGCCTGCCCTGACCTGGCACGTCGTCAATTGGCCAAGGAACTCGGTCAAGAAGGAGCAGATTACCTCTGGCCACCTGAGGCGGCGCACCTTAAAGATCTCGACACGTTGCTCGGTTTAGTTTTGCGATGCTGGCCTAATTTTGAAAATCTGTTTCAAGGGTACCGATTGAATGCCCGTACAGCTGCCGAGCTTCATCTCGGTCCCAACCTGCTTGAGGCTTGGTACAATGCCATGGACTACTGCGTCAGCAGCGGGTATGCACAATTGACACCACAGCAGCTTTCAGAGTGTGTGGATGCCTGGGCTGATTTCTGGCGAAAGCTTGGAACGGGTGTTGAGGCACCCGAGGAGGCCAATGCGCGCGAGGCAACGAGTGAGAGTTGGACGGTTCAAAAGGACGATGTAATGAAGCAGCTTCTTGCCTAATCATCTCTCCCACAAGCTCATTCAATACCCTTTCAAAACAAGGGCGACGAGTCAAGTGACCTGATCGTCTACGACACTTTCTTTTCTTTCTACATTCCTTCTTGAAAAAGGAATAGCAAAACTAAAAAGACGACTGATCAGAAGTACTAGCATCTTAGCGCCATTTTCTGGCCATGACTGAATGAAGCAAGCAAAGCTGTCCTTTTCATGTCGTCTTCCTCTTCTTGACTGCCTTGTCTTGACTTGAAAGCCATTCCCCGCCACGATCAAAACCCTCGTGTCAAATATCCATCTTGCCAGCCGCCTCTTGGTCAGAATCATCAAAACTGCCGGCGCTCGACATGCTCTCATCTTCACTCGCCTCTTCCTCACTATCAGCGTGATCCACCGCTTCTTTTGTCGCGTACTTGGCTAAGTAATCTTTCACCTTGACCTCATACGCGCGTGGATCCCGCATGAGTAATGCAGCTGCTTCGCCATTGAGTGGATCACTTGGATTCGGATAGCGCAGAAGTTGTGGCAAAAACACCTCAAAGATGTTGATCATGTCAAACATGGGACTCCAAGTCTGGTTGATGACATCGAGACAGACGGAGCCAGAAATTTCATCAATATTTGGATGAAAGATACGATTCATAAAGCCAATCGAAGGAGACTTGTAGGGATACTGGTCTGGCAGTTCGACATGGACTTTCCAAAGGCCGCCTTGGAAGGGTGTCTCAGTAGGGCCATGAAAGCGAACATAGAATTCTTGCATGTTGTCGTTGACGAGTGTGACTTCGTAGTCCGACATGAGCATCTTCATGACATCCGTTTCGATCCTAGAGTCAGTCAGCGGTGCTCCTAGGCGGATTGCAAGCAAGAACCATACCGGCGCTTTGGTGAAGACATGACGCACGCGTTGGTGTGGTCGTGTGGCGGCGCTTGTAGTGAAGGCGCAATGCAATCGAATGTATATTTGAGATGCGCAACTCAAGCGCTTGAGTCTGAGATACTCTTTCAAGGCAGGCGCCGATGTTTGACGATATATAAAAGAGGCGCGCGTTGTTGGAAGGTGGGTGGGAGCTGGTCACGCCCAAGGTTCTTTATCGTCGTCGTGTGGAGAGTGCGCAAGAACGAGATGGGAGGCACCAAGTGGGCTTATCAACGCTAGATGCTCATGCTATTCCCCATATCTACTATCCACATATGTACAAGGCTAAGCTGCAGACGCACACTTGGCCTGAGACAGTGACCAAACGTCTGCGTTCCCCAAAAGTCCCGACTGAATCAATCCCAAGGTCGACCAAGACAGTTGCTGGTTCCCCTGCCCATCGACCGCCTTGAAGGCCCACAAGATGCCACCGGCAGCCTGTGTCCAAGCCTGCATCTGCGTCTGGAAGAAAGTCTGAGCAAATTGAGCCGCCTGTGCTGCTGCCGCCGCTGTTTGGATCGAGAGTGAAAATTCGCCAACGACGACAGGCATGTGCATCGCTTGGAAATCGCCGACATAGGCACACACATCTGAAAGCGCCTGATCGACACTCGTCTCTGCAAACGCCCAGTACTTGTGCGTGTCCAAGACGACATTATCAGCGGCGGTAAAGAATTGGTTCCATGGCGCAATGGGCCAGAAGCCATCATGAAACATGGTGGTGACACCAGGGCTCGTGCGTTGAATGATGGCATGCGAGGCGACGACAAAGTCCTTGTACTGGAGCCATTGCGTCCAGCTCGTCAAATCAGGCTCATTCGCCACCTCGAGTGCTGAAATGGTACCTGCAAATCCTTGTGCCGCAATCCACGTCGCCGCCGCCTGAATCGTATCGAGCGATCGCTGCTGATTCGCTGCCGTCCACCAGCCAACCTCACCAATGTGTCCCGAATGATCTTTGCCGTTTTGAGAACCTGGCAAGCCGTGCAAGTCGAGAGTGACGATCATGCCATACTGCCGCGCGAGACCGACAACACGGGCAATCTCCTGGAGCTGCGTCGACCTGACATACGGTTCGCCGGCGATTGGATCAATGAATGCCCAGAAGCCGACCGGAATGCGGAGGGTATTGATACCAGCAGCGGCCAATTGCGCAATATCGGAGGCCGTGACCCAATTGGCCCAATGCTGCTGCAACGCCGTCGCACACGCTGCTTTACCAAGCTTTGCGCAGAATGTCCATTCGTCGACGGCGCCAGCATTGCCGCTTGCACTGTCAAACCAATTCGTATCCATCCAACGTTCAAGCACGAGCCAATTGCCCAGATTCGTGCCCCGCGCCTTCCAAGTCTTCCAAGAATCGAATTTCTGCAAAAGATCAATTTTGGTTGGGAAACTGAGGGGCGTTGATGAATTGGTGGCAGAGGGCATGCTGGCAAGGAGAGGGGAGTCGCCACGGACACGGACAGAAAGCGCATTGCCATCGCCACAAACAGTTGTTGCATCGCCAGCACATGGCATGCGGCAACCGACAGGCGCAGACCATGGCAATGCTTTGCTGCAATAGCATTCTGAACCATACTCGGTGCCAGAGACGTCGTAGCCCTGGGCATTACAAAATGCTGAACAGGCGCTGTTGGTCATCTTGCTCGAAGCGTAGCTTGGACCGGGCAAAGTACGCTGCGCAGCGGAATCGGCAAAACAACCCAGATCCTTGAATCCGCCAGAGGTATCTTGCACGGCGGCGTAGTAAACGCTCAAAGCGTTACCAGAGCCGCAAATTTCATTGCTGTTGCCGTTGCAAGGCATGTTGCACCACCAAGCTTGTGCGGCAGTTGGCGCTGCTGCCGAACAATGACATTCAGAGGCGTACTCGGTGCCTGAGAAGGGCATGTTCTTGGCCGAGCAGAATGACGCACAGTTTTGGATGGTCATGTTGTTGGCAGACGTGTAACTGGCACCGGTAAAAGTGCGTGCAGAAGCAGAGTCTTGCCAGCAACCCCAGTCAATCAAGGTTGTGCTGAGCGGTCCAGTTGCAGGTAGTGTTGAGGACGGAGTAACTGAGGGCACTGCCTCGAGGGCCGCGATGGAAGCAGCTGCTGAGGTGGAACTGGCACGCAAAGTAGTGCTTGAAGGCATAACTGTTGTGCTTGGTTTGGGCAATGTTGTCGGAATGGTCGATGATTGTGTAGTTGCCGGGCTGCTCGTGCTGGACGATTTCGGCGAGCTTGTAGATACAAGAACTGTAGACGAGACCGGGAAGCTCGTTGAAATACTGCTTGGCGACGAGCTCGACAGGGTTGTTGTTCTGATGCTCGTTGTTGTCGGACGGCTGCTACTTGCGCTTGTCGTCGTGGACGTCCGCACAGTGCTACTGCTGCTGCTGCTGCTGCTAGGAAGTTTAGAAGAAGAAGAGCTTCTAGAAGAGGCTGAAGAGGAGGAAGAAGATCGCGATGTAGTTGTCGCAGGTGCACGCGCCTGCGCAGCTGTCGTGGTAATGGGTGGAGCACGCTGATCCGCTGTCGACGTCACAATGCGATTCGGACGGCCCAGCGCCTTGAGTGCCTTGAGCTGCCGCTTGACTGGCTCGAAAAAGGCGAAGCCTGCATCAGCCTGTTCAAGCTGGACGACGGAACCTTGTCGCGAGATTGAGTCTGAAGAAAATCCGGTCGAGGACGTTGAAGACCGCCGACTGACATCGACAGCGGCACCTTGAGCTGTACCCAGAAGAGCAAGCACCTCGAGGGAGAATTGCATGGCTGAACGGTAAATAGGAAAGAAGCTTAGTCTACTCAGCTAGAGGAGCGAGCTGTCATGAATATATACAGCATCGGAGAATTGACAGCTATGACAGCTGTGTTTCATCCGTTGGAAACCTTGAAAGTCGTAGACTTGTAGAAAGGGACGCGTTCGTCAAAAAGCAAGACATGCGCTGCGATTGGTTTGTGGTGTTGCGAGAAAGGGGGGCGCGCCTCTTTTGCTCCATGCGGAAGCCACAAGCGGGTTTTCTTCCAGCGTTCGTTCCTTCTTTCGCGCCAACTCCCCTCTCCCTTTCGAGTTCTAGTCTTCTAGAAGCTTAAGACAAGTCAAACAATCGCGATGACGCGCGGTAGCCTCAGCTAGGGTGATTCCAACGACGCGGCCGCGGCGACGCGCAGCTTCGGAGCGTCCGCATTCAATGTCTAGCTTCCATGTAGACGCTGTGCAATTGCTTCTAGAGGCAGCTCTCCCTGACAAGCCGAGGAGCTCTGGACCTGATCTTCCTACGCGTGTTTGAGATCAGTAGCAAGCGCTTAAGTGCGCATAAGCCTATTCAATGCGAACAGCGCAGACTCTGACACGAGCTGGCTGCTCCTGTCAATGGCTGTCATACATTCTCAGAGAGGTTCCAACTCCCAGGCCTGTCTGAAGCATCAAAGATGAGAAGTTGAGATTCTTGAGGACCCTCTAAACGTACGGCGTGTCCGCATATGGGAGGCTTGGCGAACATCTGAACCAACTTCATTTACGCTCCAAGAAGACTTACGATGTCCTTGCTCATCAGAGTCATCACTCCGTCTGAATCGGTCAGCAGTGACCCAGAATCATCGCAGATATGCTCTCAGAGTATCAATCTTCTAGACAGGCTACGCTCTGGACACCACTCCGCCACGATGCCGCCGTAGACCTGTCGGAGCTTGGAAGCATCCCAAACGCCAGACATCTTTCATCTATGCATGAACGCCGCCACGTCAACGCTTTCTCACGCATCTGTCGCTTCCTCCGTGGAAGTGCTATCGCAGTCGGATGGATGGCCGGCAGGACGTCTTTGCGCTTTCTGTTTGCCCAGCTGTTCTCAATCCATTGACTGTATCTACGTTCAGACTGCAGGTCTCGCGGGTTCCAAAAATTACCGCCATGCGATTTCATTAACCGCATTGCAGCTTCTCTGCAGACTGTGTTGCGGTGTAGCTCAGACTGGCTAGCTGGTAGCCTGACAGCTGCTCGTATCTGCCAAACCCGTCGTTCGTCTAAAGTGTCTGAGCTTGAGACAGAATTCCCATCTGAAAAACTGGACTTCGCCGCATCCGGTGAACACGGACGGGCTGCCCGGCTAGGAAGTTCCAAGCGTACCTTTGGGTTTTTCAGTGTGCACCGGGGGCAGTACAGAGGATCAAGCAAAGTCAGGGGTATATGTAGCTCTAGATCTAGTGAAGTGCTGCGCTCGTGGCGTCGAGTATCCTATCTGAAATCTTCGGACATGATCGTTCACACAAGGTTAATAGGTAATCGCTTCTATCAGTATCAGTGCAGTAAATCATAGTCCTGAGCTTTTGGTTTGCACGCCATACTAGAACAACAAGTCTGCATTGCCGCCATTGCTCGCGCCAGCAGTCTTACCTGCCGACGCACCATTGAAATCACCCCATTCGTCGTCATCCGCCGCCGCAGGCGCTGCTGCACTCGGCTTGCTGGTCGCTGGTGCACCCCAGATCCCCGCAGAAGCAGTCTGCTTGTTCATCTCCGATAGCGACGTACCTTTTGTCTGCGGCGTCGTCTTTTTGAAACCCGAAAGCAAATCGCCAAACGCATCGCCACCAGAGGCCGTTTTAGCCTTTTGCTGTGTAGCAGCGCTAATAGGTGTTTCGACAGGCTTGAGGGTATTGCCACTTGTCTGTGTCGCAAACAGGCCCGAAGCATAGTAATTGGGACCTGTCTGGACGGCAGATGGCTGTTGCTGCTGAGGCGCACGCGCTGGCTGTGCTGCAGCTTGCGTACCGAATCCACCGAGGAGTGAAGCATTGTTGCTTGCTCCACCTGAAGATTGCACAGGTTGAATCGATTGGAAGCCGTTGTATTGTGGCTTTTGCGGCGACGCGGGACCCATGACGCTCATCATGGCAGCCTGCTTGGCGGGCTGTGGCGCAGCCATAGCCGTCGATGCGCTCTGGAAATCATCAAACTCGTCGTCATCATCCTGAGCAGCTGCCGTCGTGGTTGTCAACTTTGGCAATGCAGAGGACGTGGCAGGCTTGGAGGCAGCGGGTGCTGGTTCATCGTCAAAGGAGAAGAGATCCACTTCTTTAGGTTTTGGCGCCTCCTTTTTTGGAATCGGTTTCGGCATCGTCGTCTTGAAGGAACCTTGTCGCTCCGTCGTTGGGCGTGCGCCGCTTCCAGTTGCGCCGCTGCTACCCGCCTCATCATACTCATCGTATTCGTCAAATCGCTCGGCAGGCTGAGCAACGCTGCCCAGTGCATCTTCCGCAAAGCCACGGACAGGACGCGCCGCCTTGGGTCGATCAGACCGTTCGCGACGTGCGCTCGACGACGCGCGGGCAACACCGGACGCTTCGCCGTAGCCTAGCGTATCGCCATCTGTGCCGCCGCCATCGCCGTAGACACGCGTGCTGCTTCCTCCGCCGCCGCCGCCCGCGTTGTAATCGTGGCCAACACCACCACCGCCGCCTGAATAATCATCCGACGAGAAGCCGCCGTACTTTCTGCCAGAGCCGCCGAATCCATCCGATCCACCACCCGTTGTAAAAGCCGAATCAGACGAAACGCCGCCAAACTTGTTGCGGCCCGTCTTGGCTTTACGTCGTTCTTGACGAATACGTTCCGAGTCCTGCAGCAAGTCAACGAGTTCTTTGGCGCGGTTGCGGACATTGATGCCTTGGTCCTTCATCTTTTCATCGATATAGTGAAAGTTGCGGAGCATCTTGAGTGTCGAGAGGTGAGAACGGGCATCATCAATGACGCGCTCCGAGCCGTGCTTAACGAGGTATTCGAGCAGCTGAAGGGCTTTGTAGATTTGGCGCCATTCTTCGGCCGTCTTTTCGGTGAATCGCTTGTAAATCATGGGCATAATCTCGTTAAAGGTCGAGCTGTTCTTGTTAGCGACGATTGAGCATTTGTCAATAACATACAAGTTGTGTGTGCCATCTGCGATTTCGGCAAGCTGCGTGGAAGAAGCACCCCAGGGCTCATTGTTGGTGGCTTCCCGGACCTTGGCTTCCATCTCTGTAAAGTTCATGACCACTGTTTCGTCAGCATGTGGCCACCAAGCGCGGCAAGGATACCATTCTGTACTTTGCGAACGGCCGATTTGATATCGTAGAGCTATTGTCAGCGAAATACATACACAACTGAGGAAAACGTACTGTCAAGTTTGACACTGTATCTGCGAAAGAGTCCATGACTCGAGCAACACTGTACTAATCCCGGGCCTTGTGTCTTTGGCTTGTAGGCTCCAAGTTCTGGTCGTGGGAGGTGGTGTGGTTGAGTGTGCGGGTTCCGTCATCTCTGCGGCAACAACTCATCAGACTCAAGCAAGCTCTTGCAGCTCAGGCTCAGCAGCCTTGCCACTCCTCAATCAAGGACCCATGGCAGGCCTAGACAAAGGTGCTTGCCCTAGATATACTATACATAGACAGAATGTCCGATACTGGAATGCTGGGTGGAAGCTGCGCTGGGGGTCATCATGGCTGACCCACAATCACTCCCAACTTTTGCAGTTCACGCTTAATCTTCTTCTTGCGTCGCCGCTCAAGATCACTGTCCACATCGCTTTCATCCGATGAGACATGCGCCGTCGCCCTCCGCTGTGCCGTCTGCGAGCTTGACGCTCCCACTGATTTGAAAGACTGCGGCGGCCGTGCAACACCATCGGGTGTCGCCGGTGCCGATGAAAGCGAGCTCGCCGTCAACGGACGATAGACATTTTTCGGCTCCGACTTGGCAAGTTGGTGCGTCGTCTTGTTGAGCGGCGTGGCGCCCTCGGATTTCTTACTCGTGAGCGGTGGAATCGGTTTGAGAGAGGTATCCACCCAGGCTGGCTTGGAAGGCGACCGATCCCCTTCATGCATGCGATCCGCCTTGCGCTTGACACCATTCTGTTTCGGAGCACTGGACTTGCCAGCGAGTTTTGAACTGATATAGGCAGACTGTGGCGTACCTTTCCCGTTTGATCGTTTCACAGGATCAGACTGCATGGAGCCCGGTGGTGTCGAGTCGGACAGACTGCCTTGTTGTGCATCCATTCGTTGCTTGGCAGAATGGCCTTCCACCTTGATTTTGCCATTCGCGTAAGCTTTGGAAGCCGAGGCTGGCTGCGGCCCATAGCCCGTCGGCGGTGTCCCTGGTTCCTTCTTGACTTTGCTGTTGCTCGCCTGGAGCTTCTTGATGTCCTGCGAGCTATACTGAGGTGGCGCCGAGGCAGATGATGCCACGCCAGTGTTGTTGCTGGTGCTTTCAAGCAGGCTCATAGTGAACTCTTCATCCACCTCGACGGCCTCGACGGCGACTTGCCAGGTTTGACCACCAACAGCAACATTGAGCTGACAGAGTCCTTGATCTTTCATGAGTTGATACTGATCAAAATCAGCGACACTTTTGTCCACGTAGCTATCGTTAGCTTCCTCTTTGCACCTATAGATAGCTGTAGGGCATACCGTCGCGTGTGCCATTCTGCAATGACAGTATTCGCCTTTTCTACAGTTGAGAAGCAGCCTAGCAATTTCACATCACTTTGCGCACAACCAGGCACACGTTCATCCCATTCAAGTTCCGTAACGCAAAAGACTTGAGGTTGATTGCGCGCAGTGGACGTGATGGCACGGCCGTGGGCAGTCGCTTTATCGAGCTTCTCTGTTTTAATGTTGACTTGCGACCAGGGACCTGTACCAGGATATCCTTTCGGCATGCTCGTAGTAGTTTTTCGAAGCTTGACTAGCTATCTGAACCAATGCAAGAGTTTTTAAGCAATATGACCTTCAGGGTTGGCAGGCACCGGCTGCGATCCGCGTGAGAAAGCGACCGAGTCAATCGCAAGTAAACTAGTTCGTAGCCAGAAGAAAGCAATTGGCTCGAGGTACAGTTGAAGAAAATAGAGGACTGACTTGAGATGGCTAGATCAACTTGCTTCCAGCGACAAGTCCACTTAGCTTGACACGAAACGCTTGTTCACCTCTGTCCACCAAGTAATGGCAATGGCTGGGTGTTGACTCGCGCCGGATATCGCTCGGCTAAGTAAATAAAGCGCGTTTGAATTTGCCCAGGGCCAAGTGTGTGCAGATGGATTGATGAACCTGCGCCTCGTGAAAGTCTTTACAGATGTAGCTGATATTATCTAGGTGTTTACCTAGGTATAGCTCAGAGCCTGGGCTTGAATAGAGCAGCCATATCTTCCTTGTCCCCGCCTTTCAACCCTGCGCCACTCAGCACTTTATCCAACTCGTCCTTTGGCATGCCAGCCTCGACTAGACCAGAGCCGAGATCAAGTGTCTGGACCAGCTCATCAATCTTCTTCGCCACAAGCCGGACTTGTGCTTCGATATCACCTGTAGCATCGCGATCAATGCCAATCATTGGCAGAATGCGCGCCAAGTGTTCCTTGTTTTCATCATCGGCATGGGTCGCTTGATACTCGACAACGGTGGCGAGCGTTAAACACGAGGTGATGCCATGCGGAATGCCATATGGCGAGCCGAGCATATAACCAAGTGCATGCGAGAGGCCAAAGGCAGACTGCTTGTCTTCTTCTTGTAAAAATGGAAACATGGATTCCCACGCCGCAATCTGCAATTTCTGACGAAGGGCGACATTCTCTGGTTCAGCCTTGCATGCCGGCAAGAGTGCGAAGAACTTCTGAATGGCAGCCAGACCAAGCGATCGAATAGGCGGCGGCGTAAACGGTCGCGTTTGGCATTCAACAGCATGATCCAATGCCCGCATGCCAGTTGAAAGCCAGAGTCTTAGCGGCGTCGACATGGTTAGCTCTGCATCGAGAATCACGGCGTCCGGTGGCAATTCCGGCGCATTGAGGCCAATCTTGCGACCCTCGCGTGTGAAACCTGCATTCTTTGTGAATTCAGCAGCACTCAAGGTCGTGGGTACGGCGATATGCTTCAACCAGGAGCCAGTCTCTTCATGATGAAAGTAGGCAATGGCCTTGCATGCGTCAATCGGCGATCCACCGCCAACAGAGATGAGAACATCAGCACCGGTCGCCTTCATCGCCGCCAAGGTCTCGCGCATGCCTTCTTCAGGCGCATGCTGCGAAATCTTGGTGGACGTCCCGGCATGACGGTCGCCAAGAAGTTTCTCGAGGTTGCTAATGACGTCGGTTTTGGTTTGCAGCGACTGGCCCGTTACAACGAAAGCTTTCGAAACGCCGAGCTTGGCAAATATTGCGGGAAGAGCTGTCTTGATGCAGCCGGGGCCATATTGGATCGTTTGGAGCTTTGTATAGCTATAGGAGCCAGCAAGTTCGGTTGAGGTCGGCATGATGTTGGTTTCGAGGAAGTGTTCCAAATTGCGGAGACGAGAGGACGTCCATCCATATGCGACGTTGCTGACAAATCTGGCTATTCTCTTGCAACGCTGAGAGCAAGTATTAGCATAGCTATCCAACGGTGTATGAGCACAGAATGTACCACAGGCTGTAGTCAAAAAAGCTTGCTGTCCTTCTTTAAAAGGCTGCTGCCACCTCGGACAGAGTATGCTCGAGACGCGCTGCTCTATCATGGATCCATCAGAGCCGGCCTCGAGCCCGAACGGCCGGTTGAGCATTTGTTACTGAGCATCACGGCCACAGAAGGCATCTACGCACGCTTTACAAAACAGTCGATGCTCTTTCTGCATCGGCCGTGGGAGCTTGACCGTCGCAGACTTCCTCGCGGTTGCCTCGTCTTGACAAGTCATTTTCGCTTTGACGAGACAATGACGGTTGGCTTCAATCCAGTCTTGGCAAGATCGCTCGGTTGTATTGAGGAAAGGCTTTCAGTGCTTTCAGGGTACAAGAATGATCCCGCGCGACGCATCGGCTCTCTTGGCCTCTTGTCAACGCCCCAAAGCGCAGAGACCTTGCTCGATCGTGTCAGCACTGCCTTTGACCTCGAGACTGTCGAACATCTTGTGCCAAAAACACCAGAGGCAGTCCAGGCGATCGCGTTGATGAACGCCTTTGACGCAGACACTGTCGATCGCGTCGTTGAACACTTTGCACAGCTGCCTGAGGACAGCATCCCTGCTTCTCAAATCCTCTATGTCACAGGTCAGCATCGAGAATCAGGTGCCGAACGTGCTACGGCGCTTGACATGCCAGTTTGCTTTGTCGGACATCGTGCTGCAGAAGTCTGGGGGATCCGTCGACTGGCGCATCTCTTGCAGGAGACCTTTCCAGGGGTTACGGTCGAGATGTCCTTTGAGCCTGAGCCTGAGAATCCGCCCAAGGCGACGACGCAAAAGCACCCATCCGTATAATATCATTGTCATGCTCATGCTCATGCTATGTTCTGCTCGTACACACTGCCATTGTTCTGTGAACGAGCTCACCGTTCCGTCCGTGCTTTGTACTCCTTGCCGGCATCGCGACACACTTCCTCCAACAAGCCCTGAATCGCCTGTGATCCCAAAACACCATACTCCAAACACGCATCAAACGCATCAAGACCCATCCGCGTCTCACACTGCAAGAAACTAATCTTGCCCGTCTTGCCTTCGGTCGCCATTGTCAACCACGGCACATCGGATTCCTCGAGCGCTGTGACATCGAGCAGTGCCTGGGGTGCGCCTGATGAACCACCTTGCTGACCTGCGCCTGTGAATACTGCACTCACGGCGCTACCGACCGAACACGCGCTGATGAAGTGATAGAGTGGGATTCCCGCGTCCATCAGTGCCAACGTCGCTGCATTGATAGCACACGCAAGTGCGCCGCCATCTTGTTGAATGACCTGACACCGCACGTCAATCTGTGTCCTTGGATAGAGTTTAAGCAAGACTGCCTCGCTCAACGTCTGTTGCAGCGCCAAACAAATCTCTTGCATGCGTTTATCAGTGCGCCCGGCCTTCTTTCGATCTTGACCAGCAAAGGGCAAGACGGTATACTCGACATGGACAAACGCACTCTCAGCCTTCATTTGGGATCGTTTATTGGCGTCGGGTTCGTGTGGGCCCGAGACGGTACAGAGGACGGTGGTGAGACCCATGCTGCACAAGGCGGAGCCATCACTGCTCGCGGTACAGGTGGGTAGGGACATGCGTGCTTTAAATTGACGAACTTCATTGGCGCGTCGGCCGTCGCTTCGGAGACCTTCAGGGGAGAGTATCTCTGCACGCGGCATTTGTCAAGCAGCTTTGTTCTTGTAGGCGCAGGGTCTTTCTATAGCTAGCTGGTCTGTTGAATTGATGCGACAAAGCTAGATGGATATTTACAATTGTACTGTACAAGTAATTCTGTTAGAAAAAGCAAGGGAGACCAACAACGACAAGCAACGACATGCCCGTCCCCCGCGCCAGCCAGATTCATCCAGGCACACTCGTCTCGCTCATCCAAAAACAAGATCAACCGACAGGCAGGCAAGTGCAAGGGACCGTTGCCGATCTTTTGACAAGAGGCGACCACCCACGCGGCGTCAAAGTGAGACTCACAGACGGACGGATCGGTCGTGTACAGGGGCTCGTCTCTGCGCAGGCTGCTTTCGGACAGGCTGGTTTAGGTTCAAGGTCAGGAGCGCATATGGCGCATCAGCAAGGTGGACACAGCCAAGGGCAAGGCTACTATAACGCCGGTCAACAATCTCAGTATGCGCCGTCACCGCCGCTACCGCATCGCCCCTCGCAACAACAGCCGTATGCACAGCAACAAGCGCTTTATCCACAGTACAATAGCCACCAACCAGCTTCTCATTACGAAGCAGATCCACAACGTGCCGCCGCCGCAAGAGCAGATGCAGGGATCGCCGCCCAGGACGAAGCGGCGGCACAGGTGGAGCATTTCCAAGTATTTGAGCAAGGGCGTGCGCAAACACAACAGGAACGGGATCAACAGGCGCTTGAGAAGGACTTTCCAAAGATTGATGGCAGTCTGATTGCGGCGCTCTATGGCGATTTGGAAGGCGATATGAGTGGCTGTCGCGAGATGCTACAGATGTTTGGCCAGGATCAGAGTTGAGGATGAGTGAGTACGATAGTGATGTGCATGGAGATACGAAGTACAAGGAAACGCCCTGCGCTTCTCTTATTTTTCGCTAGCTAGGTCTTTCTACGTGCACAGATTAAACGAAAGCAGACATGACAAGAATGACCAAGAAAGAAACCTAATCAATTTCCTTTAGCTTGACCTTTTACCTTTACCCAGGTGAGCATGTTCCTTGCAAGGTCTCATGAAACAGACAGTTTGTCGAAATGCTCTTGGGCATCCACAAATGGCTGATTTTCACTATCCACCGGGTGCAAAGAAGGTTTCATACCAGGCGCCGCAGGAGGCGCACCCGGTGTCGCATGAGAGGGAATAGCACCTGGCTGTGGCGCAGAGGGAAAAGCTTGTTGTGACGTGACAGGCACGGTGCGTGTGGCCACGGGAGCCGTGGCAGATTGACTCGCCGGCGCAGACGTCGTCGTTGTCGGTTGCGGTGACGACTGTGATGCATTGTTATGCGTCGTCGTCCGTGTCCGTGCCTGCGTGATGCCTCCAGCCATCTGTTCCATCGCCTGCTTCAGCTGATCACCTTGCATCGTCTCGGATCCCTTAAAAACGTAATCTTCCGGCCCGACCTTGTCAAAGAAGTGCGGATGCCATTCTTCGCCAGCATCGGCGCGTGCTTTGGCCTTGTCACGTTGGGCATCCTCAATCACTGACTTGGCATTGGTAGCGCGAACTTGATCGCGTGCCTTGACGGCTTCAATCGTGTCGTGCCACAATCGCCGAGACTCCACCTCACTCATCTCATCAGTCTGTTTAGCGCTGATGGGTGTCTCTCTCGCCTCGAGTGCATCAAAAAAGGTCTCTGTCTTTTTCGTGTGTAGATTTTTGATGGTCATCTTTTCACACCACTTGCCTTCAATCTCAAATAGCTTGTCGCCTGTCTTTTCATTGCGAATGATGCCGGAGACGGTGTCGTACTTGCCACTGATAAAACCTTTCGTCTTGAACTCAATTTCAGCCACAAGACCCGTCTGCTCACACCGCACCGTCGAATGGTCGCCGAGCTCCATACGCATCTTGCCAAACAGAATGCCACGCGCATACATGTTGGGCTGAGACAGCGAGTAGGTTTCATTCAAGTTTGTAAAGGTCAGCAACGCTTCGCCTTCCATGATACTCGCGGCCGAGTTGCCAAGGAATTTGGAGCGTGGCTTGAGGACGCCATCGACGCGGATATGATTTTCTGGGCTGTAGTAGAAGTAGGCCGAGATGGGCGGCTACAGATTAGCATCTCTTGATACGTCGAAAAGGAAATAAGCAAGGCCGACGTACGTGATGTGATACTTGCTCGGCAATGTAAAGCGCCGTTGTGTTATCCTGAAACTTCCAATAGCCAGCAAAGTACTCGCCCAAGATTGGATTCAGCGGCTTCCGGACACCGGCCGGTCGAATATGCCAGCCGGCCATGTAGAACCGCACCACCTCGACAAATCGCGTGACGGGATCGTCGATGCGTGGTATAGGCAGTAGGAACTCTGGATGTGCCATGAAGCTGATCGTTAGCAAGAGGTGCTTCCAGCGATACCGAGCATGCAAATCTTACTTCGTGATGCGCTCTAGCATCGATTTCGGCTCGAGTACAAAGGTCGGTAGCGTGATTCGGGATAGGTCCATGCCAGGTCTCAGTTGACCGATGATGCCCATGATGATGGACTAGAAAATTCTCCGTCAGCACGCTTGATCATCATTATCATTGCAAAGAGCCATAGGCCGACGGAGGATGCGTCGGGCCTGTTGTGGCTGATGCATCCGAGCACTGCTCTCACGTACCTTTTGATCATCCTCGAGCGCCACTTCGCCGGAATCATCGTGTTTGCCCATATTGACAAGTGAGAAGAAGCACAAGCGCCTGAGATTATGCTAGCGATCTAGCCTAGTTGTAAAGACTGTGCCCGCGCTTTTATTGCGTTGCGTTGTGGCAGTGGCTTTGTTGGAATGGCCCTTGGTTACCTGTGATGCGGCGATGGATGCGATCGATGCCGTGGTCGTTGAATGAGCGCATGGAAACACGTGATCATCCGCCATCAGAGACAAAGACAACAAATACAAGTCGAGGCAAAGAACACTCTGCTGTACTATAGCTATATGTGTTTGCAGCGGACTCGAGCTGCTGATGCCGAGTGGCTTTCTCTCGCAACCACGCTGAGATCTATACAATGTCCTCCGAGGACCTTTGCTGCAGCCCCGGAGGCTCTGACTGCGCTTCGGGTGCTCCATGAAGCTCACAGCTATGAAGACATCTGAGAATTCGAGGCCAAGCATATGACTTTAGCTTCGAAAGATGATGCTGTAGAGAGCAAAATCGCCTTGCATCAATGCTATTGAGCTTTGCAATTACTCGCTTTGCCATGGCTGCGTGCAACGAGGCTATCGTCTATTTGTGCAACACGTGCAAGCAGGACGCCAGCGCAGCCGGAAACGCCGAGCACTCAATCACAGGCGGTATGTCACAATGAGCGACTGGATCCAGACCATTTCTATACTACTTGACGATATGATTAGTAAGCAAACTCAAGTGTTTTGCACACGGTCTGTCTGTGCGCTCCCGAATGCTCCGAGCTTGTCAAGTTTTTCTACCTCAAGCCTAACACATCATACAACACTGCGATGCATTGAACTGGTATCTATCCACAAAAGATAGGGATTCGATCTGCGGCTGATGAAAACTGCCCGCGGTGTGTGAGTCGCGACGCGGTCTGTGTTGGCAGGTAGATCCCTCGCTGTGCGAGCTGGCGTCGAAAGACCCACAAACAAGACGAAAAGATAAGACAATGTTTGTTCAACTGGCTTCCTGAAAAACCCGGCCATCAAGTCAAACATTATTGTCCTTGTCGGTCGTGGCGTAACAGAGACTGTGCGAGGTCGTAATCTCAAGCCGCTCCTGCCAAAAGATGTCCAGGCTATTCTTATCAGGATACGACGTCCAAGCCGCCAACTCTGCTTCAAGGACGGGCATTCATATTTTTCGCCGATGTTCCTCCGCATTTCGCTGATCAATGCAACCAGCGCTGGAGGGAATCGCGCCTGATAGGCGCATTACAGCCGGTCACCTTGCGCCAACCCCACAATCAAGGTCGTAAAATGCGCTCTCTTCGTCGAGTGGCCTTTCTCCATTGGTCAAGGGATTGAACCGATGTAGTACCTTATCCAGTGGGTCTGACTTTGCGCACCTGCTTCGATAGCGCTCATCTGCTATCGCTATCGCTTGGTCAAGCTCCTCCACGGATCATAAATAGAGGTCTCCGCTGCCAAGTCCTCGTCATTTATCCATCTACTAGACACCATTAAACATGCAGTACCCATTCTCATCGTCTACACTCCTCACTCTCCTCACGTTTTCCAATGCAAGGCAAGCTATGGCACTCCCTGTGGCGAGACCAAGTGACCTCTTCCCATTCGACTTGGGTCTCCGTCTTCTTGCGAGGCAATCACAGCTCAAGACGGGGACCTCTACACAGCCGGCCAGAGTTCGGAACGGCCAAGATTACTTTGCGCTTGTGGCTACCGAATTGGATTCTTCAAAGCAGCACTCCCACGTTTACAAGGATGAATCGATCGACAGTTGGCAAGTCAAGCCTATCGGCGGGCAGCTTCAAGCATTTAGCCCAAAGTCAAGTTTCAAGCCCAAGACGGATTCTCCTGACACGTGGTCTCATCCTGTCCCTTTTCAACTCGAGTCGAGCAGCGTCAGTGATCAGCATGATCTCTTCCTCGCCGCGTCCAATGGCAAGCATGCCATCGTGACCGATACGGAAGGAGCACTCACTATTGCCGATACCGACGCAACAGGAAGCTCAAACACCTGGGCAGTCAAGAAAGAAAAGCTGATTCCCCACCTGATGATTGCCACTTTTGATCTGGTCGTTGTGGCTTGCAAGGTGCCTGGCTACAAAACAGTGAAGCTCTCGGTCAGGCAAAAGGATGGGCCGGATTCCATGGAAGTGAATGTATACGACAAGGACTGTACCTATGTCCAACTTTCCATGCAGCCTCTGACGAATGACCAGGTGTTTTTGCCAAAGGAGTGGAAGTAACGCTCATGCTTTGATGACATGTACGATCATCATAACGACTTAAAGTTTCTAGTCTATAGCTTATTGAGATGATTATGAAGTGCTTTTTTGTCGTTTGTCTCCATCGTGCTTTGACCAAGTACTTCTGGCGCCTGCTGAAGAATGCATAATTGAGATGAGTAGAGTGAATGGCTAGCTGTATGCTAAACTACAAAAGGAGGATCGTCAGCCTTGGCAGCATCAGCCTCTTCAGCCGTCAGCGTGAGTGTCTTATCATCTTGATACATCTTTGGCACATTCGCCCATCCAATCGCCTTATCAAGCTCGTCGCGACCCACGTAGCATTTCGTCGAGCTCTGTGTCGAGGCAGGCATAAGCTTCATCGCCAGATTGTAAAAAGTCATCCAGACACTGCCCAGGTTGAGGATAATGGCACGATTGCCTTGCTCGGGGTAGTGCGCTGACGTTACGGTCGTTGAAGCCTGTAAGAGCTGCGTGCCGGTCTTGTAAATAGCATTGGAAGACCACATGCTGAGTCGCCGGCCATCAACAATCCACGTGACGCCGAGGATCGGTCTTGAAAGCACGTCAGTCCGAGCAGAGGGTGCAAATCCGGCTGGCAGCGCAGGATCGTTTCCACAGTGGGCGGGCGGAGGATTGAGGAGTGGAACACGATGACGCAGCGTATGTTCGTTATTGACGATACGCCGAATGGTCATGTCCGGAATCAGGTCCTTCTCATACGTACTCGGCATGAGCTCGTAGTGCACTGGATGGCCAGTTTTGTCATGCTTGAAGAACCGTTGTGGAAACCATTTGATGATCTTTGCTTCGAGCTCTCGACTAGTCTTGTAGTTTGTGTACATGTCATCCATGCTCTTGAAGCCCCAAGTCTGCCAGCAATCGCCTTGGCCGGCCCGCCAGGCTTGAGAAGCAACCAAGCGGGATGTACTCAGCTTGATGACCTCGGACAGATCTTGACGAGGTTTTTTATTTGCATCTTCCCACTCAGCAAGGAGATAGCGCAGAAGATAGGTAGGATGCTGCTGAAAGGGCGCTAGTGGAGCGGCCAGCTCGGTTGAGGCAAGCGACTCGCGGAAAGAGCTGAGTGCAGCAGGATGAAGCTTGAGCAGTCTTTGCGAACGGGTTGTAGTTTCAATGTCAGATAAGCCCCTGATGGCGCTTTCAATAGCCTGATCCCAAGCTTGATAGTCCATGGCTAAATGAAGAGCAATTTGAAGCGCTTGCAGGAGGTGTAGAATCTGCAGATGCGTTGGGCTCGGATTCGGAGGGTCAAGACTCAAGAAGCAATTTGCAACCCCCTTATTCGATTGCCATTCGCCAGACCGCGTTTCAGCCTCAACAAACAACACCTCAGCTCACAAACGCATGATGCGACATGAGGATCAGGTATATCTGTGTGCGGCTGCTCCAAACAAGATGTACACTATACATTTATCTATCTGCTCAATCCATACCAGGGATACCCTCGCGTTCAGACATAGGCGGCCATTGTGTCGCGCGTCCAAACGCAGGTCGTCAACACGTCTTGCGAACAGCCTAAGACAAGCATGAAGTCGCAGCACGGCGCAAAGTCGGCCTCGCTCGAGCCTGAGGATGGTCCACTGAATGAACGGCTAGTTTCGGTGATCAACAGCGTAGATGCAATGCTAGAAGAGACTGCGGGATGGGAAGCAGCCTCGTGGAAGCTGTCCACCTTAACGGACGAGCAGGTGGAGGAAGCAGTTGAGCCGGCGCGCAAGATGTATACGCGCTTAGAGGTCATGCACATCGAGGATCTCAAAACTGCCGTCATGGATGCCATCAGTCGCGGTCAGCGCATTTCAGCAGATGCCTTGCGTTCAGCACACCTCATGTTTCTCCTTTTACCGCGCTATGGACGTCTCTGGAAGCAACTCGACTTTTTCCTTGCGCAAAGTGCTGTCTATAGACTCTTGCAAGAATGGCACGACACATACCAAAAGGTGCTGCGTTACGAGCGCGAAGGCGACGATGCCAAATTTCTATACGAGATCACCAACTTGGCAACCATCATGGATGAGGCAGTTTATGTCTCTTGGGAGGAGATTCCTGAGCTCTACCTGGAACAAACGGAGCTCATGGAATTCAAGGCCAAGCAACTTGAAGGGGCTAATGCAGCGTCGTCAATAAGCGAACAACAAGAAGAGATTCCCTCAGGCCCGGATTTTGCCTCAGAAATGGTTGACAAGGGGATTCCAACATGGCTCAACCGTATTTCTCTCGGTACTGGCGTTGACGTGCATCCCAAACACTCAGTGCCGCTTGACCCGATCCTGTTGCCGGAGTCCTGGAATGAGTTGCTGACGGCGAGCCCGACCTTTACGAGCAAGTCAGCCAACGAAACTCCGCGGCCGCGCCTGTTCATCGGCTCAGACACACTCGAGTCATGCCCAGAGGAGCCAGAAGCCGAAGAAGTGCACGAGTCGTTTCCAAACTTGGCCTCTCCGCAGCCTGACAGACTTCCTGCCATGCCTACATCGCCCGCCAGTTTCCACTCTGAGGCTGTCACAAGTGAACCGCCTGTCAAGTCTGCCTCTGAGGTTGCCGAACCTGTGCACAAGTATGTGCGCTCAGACCACAGTCTCAACATTGATGATCGTGTGAGGCTGATTGTTGATGTTTTGGGACCAGACATTGCTCGATTTCAACGCAAATCAACACGCTCGACCCTTTCTGGTCAATCGCCGGAATCAGACCTGAAATCTGAAAAGCAGGTACCGACTCAGGCTTGGTATACTATTACAAAGCACGACGGCACATTCAAGGATATCTACTGCCGCATCGTGGGAAGTCGTGTCATGGCACGTGTCGGGGGCGGCTGGCAGGATCTTGCTTCCTTCCTCGCGCACTGGACCGCCAGCCACTCGTTCACGCCGGTACGCAACGTTCTCGAGCTGGATGCTGAAGTGCACGGCCAAAGCTACCCTTCCACCGTTTGTCATCGTTGTTTTGGAACGCCGCTAACAAATAGTTTTTGAACGCTGCCAATTTGCACCCTCAACTGCGTCCTGACAACAAGCGCCGCCTTCCCACATTTCCCTCGACAGAAGCCGACCTCGCAGCGCGCGCAGACTACACACCGATGTCTCATGCACTGCATTCAAGGAATTTGGCGGAGCTGCCGCGTCAGCGTGCGAGCAGTGATAGTATGAGTACTCGGCCACTCGCGGTGTGCAAATCGGCATCGCCGGCATCGCTTCCATCTTTGCCGACCTTGTCAGAAACCCAGCGGATACGGCACATGAGGAGTCTGGGACAGCTTTAGCGAATCGAATATCTTTAATTCTATGTGTGCAGAAGATCATTCTTGGACATTTGCAAGTTCAAGGCTTCTCTGCAGCCTACTTTCTCTGAGCTCGTATGTCGCCTTGGTCAGTACAGTGATTGTTCTCCATCTGGCAAAATGTTCATCTCGAGCGAGTTCTCCTCCCGCCAAAGAATTTGTGTCTGTCGCGGCGATGCTCACTAGAAAGATCTTATCGAATAATTTCGCTTTACGATGTCACACCACATATCACCTACAGCTAATGTGTTGCAAAAAAGCCAGAGTTGCGACCTCACAGAGTGCTGAGCTATATTCCGCTCACCTCAATTTCCCTGGCTCGTCTCCTCCGACGTGGCCTTTCGTAGAACATGCCGATCGTGCGAGCGCGATTAGCAATTTCGGTGGCGATCACTGGGGGTGCGAGTCGTGCGACCCCTGAATATGCTGCCTAGATACGCGAGCAAATGTTACGTCGGAGTGCCTCAAGGTTTCGATTTGTTTGTTCCGCTCAATGTTCAAGGAGCTGCGAAAAGCTGTAGCTGGGCAGTCTAGGCACACCAGCCAGCTCTACCATTATTTAACAGGGAAATCCCAATCCTTTCAAAGCTCCGGCAAACGACTATCACCCAAACCAACACGCTTGAAAAAGTTCATCATCAACCATGAAGGCACTCTTTTTCTGGCTCTGCATCTCTCTAGCTGCCTATGCCAAGTTGACGCCTTTCGATCCTGGCCGTCACAACTTCGTTGGCAAATCCAAACGGTTCACTCAATTGGGTACGGCGAGGCCGGCCGAAATTCCAGCCCTGCTCCTTGATCCTGGCACCTTACCAACCGTGATCGTTCCGAAAGGGCAGAAGGGAAACGTGACCCAGAAAGTCCACTTCAGAGGTAGGTTACTCCAGAAGGGCAGTGGCTCCATCATCAAAACAGACACCTCGTTCTCGGTAGCCTGCGACACCAAGAAGGGCATTTTTGTCTTTGGTGGTGAAGCAAATACTGGCAGTGTCGACAACTTCAAATACACCACATCCAATGGTCTGGCTACGCTGCTTGAAACTGACCACAAGAAAGACAAGCCTCTCACTGTTTTCGTCAATGATGCTGGCCAGCTTGTTTGCCCAATGCTTCATGATAATCCGGTCAAAGCAATCAAGATGAAGCAGCAGAATACTCTCTCTATTCACCAGCGGCCAAATGATAGGTCAACGTATCTATTTTTTGGTCAATCTTTCGAGTTCTGGTCTTGTAGGATGGATCAAAGCGGTCTTGAAAACATTATGCACTTCGACAAAAACAAAAAACCTGCTAAAGTATCAGTCACTGGAGATATTTATACGGCCCGCCCACGGACAAGTCTTGGTTGTGCCAAGATTGTCATTGAGGCAGGTTTGATCAGTTGAGTGTCCGTCTTGTCTTCGGACTGTTCTCTCTCTGCAGAATTATTCTCCAGCTATTCACAACTATGCCAATATCAACAGTTTTTGCACTCAGATGCTTAGATTGCCTTGTAACACGTTTCGAAACATCACTTGATAGCGTGTAGAGTTTCAGCTAGTCTCTACTGCTGCCGCTTGCTTAATTTGCAATTGAACTCGTTGAATACCTCGGAATTGATTATTCTATAGCTGAGTATATATCCCTGCAAGTATAGCTTCCCCATAAAATTTCGAGCTCGAGTAGCTTTAGCTGGAGTTTGCGCAAAACTGTAGTTGAGAGTGATCACGCAAGATCGCCGACTGCCAATTGCGGTTCGATTGCGAATTGCCACTGCGCAGCTGAAATGGTCCAAGGCCGCTATATATGCCAGCTGTTCCGGCTCTGGCATGTTGCTGAAGCCACTTTAGACTTGAGCTTGCTGTGTGAGTGCTGAACCTCACCAGCAAAGTAAGACCTTTTTCGCAGCTGCATGCTGGCCGAGTGGGCAAGTCGCAAGTACAACTCTTGGTTGGGTTCGCAAATCATCTGCAAGACTGCAACAGCTGGCAAACATCGAAAGCACAATTGCTACCTTGACACGTCGCAGATCCGCCGGAGAATACTACCTTCTAAACCCAGCCCCTGAGCCTGGATCGCTACTTAAACAGCTCTTGTCCTGCCTCTCAGCGAAACACTGAACACACACCGCAACTCAACATGTGGTTCTTCTGGCTCATTATGGCATCGACAACTCTCGTCACCCAGACGTTCGGTCGAGCTACAGCTGGGCCTCCCCCTGCAAAACCTGCACCGAAACCTGGACCAGCTCCAAAGCCAGCCACTCCTGACATTTCCAAGCAAACTGCCTACGAGCTGTATGCTGTCATGCACGGATCCGGCACTGGGTATTCTCTGACAGTTGCAACTGGAGGTACCAACGTCATTCTGACCAAAACCACAAACCCTCAGCCCTTTGCGGTCGAATATCACCCTGCTGACAGGAGCATCTCTTTCAAAGATGCCTATCTACACATGGATGAAAAGACAGGCGAGCTTCACGTCACTAAAGAGAAGGTTGGTACCAAGCTTGATTTCGAAATAGACCCCTACACCAAGGAGATGGCATTCATGTTCTATAAAGGACTATCATTCACTATCAACCTCAACGCCCTGGGCACGCCTGATCAACAGACTAATGGCAAGTTGCATCTCATGAAGCTCCCGATGCCTCTGAAAGTTGCCCCCGATGCTCACGCGATTCACCTCGCAGTCACTTTGGTGGCAAAGGCAATACAAGGAGGACACTCTTCTTAGAGGATTCTTAGCATCAAAGAATCCAGACATCTGCTCAGATGAAGCCGTTTCATATTTGATCTTCTGTCTACCTGTTTGTTCACTGTCATTTGTCTGTTTTTGTGCTTCTGCTGCTGTACTTGTAGGTGGCTGTCTAGAATAAGTCAACTGCGGTCGCAGTACATAGGAACTTGCAGAGTCAAGGTATTGAAAGATTCGTGAAGGCTTGAGCTGTGCGGACTTCAAATGATCCTGAATGAGTCGAGCTTCAATCGGATAATCTAGCCAAAAAGTCACATCCTGCGCCAATTGTAGCTGTAGCTGGTGAAAGAAAAAAACCGCAGTACTGTCTAGACTGGATAGCAAAATACACCAGGTTCTGTGCTATTGAAAATTGCCGCCGTCTCTTCCTAATGCACATGCAGTTGCAGTGGAAACTTACAGCTGCAATTAGATGCAAGGAAATCTCGGGGTCAAACATTAGATTCAGAGCTGAATTAGCCTTGAGCTTGCGCTGAGAATTGATCAGTGAGCTAGAGAAGAACGCCCTCGGCTCTGAGTCACTTCTAAAGCGTCATTATCCTTATCATCCTCATCATCATCAGTAGATAACACAAATCTAAGCTGACTTGTAGTTCCAGGACACATAGGCTTGACAACTGCAGCTTTGAGAGACTGTTGCCATGCAGCACGAAATCAGTGCAGACCAAAATCGGCAGCTAGAACATCTAGCTTCATATGTTGTATGCGTTTAGAAGAGTAATGCGACTATAAGCCGTCAGAGCCGATGATTGGTCCACCCTGACTTGTCCAAACGACCTGAAGTTATTAGTCATCTCACTTCTAAGCTCTGACAAATCGCAGCAGGTGCCATCCACCCCGGAACGTCTCGCATCCGACCTCTAGAGCAAAAAGAAGACAAACTGCGGGAATGGCTATGCACAATCTTACGAAATTTGGCGAGCCTTTTACGACATCGACCCCTGAATTTGTCACAGTGTGATGACAAATGGCTTGGTATGACATCCGTGCCGGTCATTCTCAGTCTTTTGCAAGGCATCTAAATTTAGGCACTCACTTCAGCTAGGAGGAGATTTTACATGTCGTGGAGAAGCTTACAAATAGCAGATGGAGCTGCGTCTATATAAGAATGCTTTGCCCCCACCGTTTTGAAAAGCAACTGTTCCAGAAATAAATTCACACGTCAACTATGCAAATCAAACTCTTACTACCCACCTTAGCAGCTCTTTTCAGCGTTGCTGTTGCTAGTCCAGCTTCTTTGACCCCTGCAGGAGCCGGCAGCCCAGTCAGCAATTATCAGCTTGTCATCAAGATCCCTCGGGCAGATGGAAGCTTGTTGCCCTTGGAAGACGCACATTTCTGGTATGCCCATGTCGAAGGAGATGCCATCAATCTTAGTCTGGTCAAGGAACAGGCAGTGGTGATCAGTCTCAGCTTGTATGGCGAGTCTCAGGCTGCCGTTCTCAATCGAAGGCGTCAGTCTGACGGGTTGTTGGGCATCAAAGGCGATCAGCTTGTTTTTGTCAATTCCTACCCTCCATCCCCCAAGCCCAACACGACGCCCTCAGACGTCGACACTGGTTATTTTTCCCTAGGCCAAACGCCGGACAAAAACCAAAACCCTGTCTATCTCCTCCAATTTAAGGGAACCAAATTCTGGTATTCGTGTTCCAGCAACCTTTTGTCATTCAAGGACGCAACCCTTCGCCTATTTTTGCAGAAGCAGAAAGATTACAGCTGTACGAAGGTCATCGTTTACTTGGCTTAGAGCAGACATGGCTTGGTCGATTAGATTTCTTTGATCCCAGGTTCTACATTTCAGAGCAGCCAGCTTAAGATTGCTCTCTTCATTTCTTTTCCATTGGAGTCAGCCGCGTCCACGCGGATTTATGCACATCAAGTATCCCTAGCTTTGACTGCGACACAGACGTTCGTAGCATCCATTTTTATCATTTCTATCCTGTTTTCTAAGTGTGCAGCTAGAGTCTTGCTGCTTGACTACAGGTATAAATAAGGATTTATGTGACATTATGCAGCTGATCTTCAACAAAACGTAGCAACATAGATGCAAGGCTAGATCTGGTGACGACGCCAGCCTGGTCGCTCGCTGTCATCACTATTTCCGTCGTCGCGGTCGTTTGCAGACAGACTTGGTCGAAATCGATGAACAGGTGCAGTCACCGCTCACGCACAGGGTTGAAAAGCGTGGTCCAGCGCACTGATCAAAGAGTAAAGAAGCATCAACCACGACGGAGTTGCTTCGTCACTTTGGACAAGTCGACATCTAGCGTGCGCGCCAGAAAGGCGCCAATCTCGATGTTCTCATGGTTGCCCCGCAACGCCTTGACGCCCTTGCCCTTGCCAAAAATGAGCACATCCGCAGCTGTATGCCCATGGGTAGAGTAACCGATACCGGCACGCTGGTTGAGGACATGCGCAATCGCCCACGCTGTGCGGAATTCATCGCCTGCCGCCAGATGCCGCATGATTGTCTCGAGATCGGCGTCGCTCAGCGCATCAGACGACAAGCCGAGTCCCTTTTCGACAATATCGCGTTTGATGAAGCGCCTGGTCGCCTTGTGGCCTGATGTGGCAGATGCCGAGTGGTCAAAGAGTTTTCGTGCAAGAAACTCAGCGGAATGCTTTGGTTTGAGCAGGACTTCCGGGTGCCAAACATACTCTGGATACGTGTCGCCAATCTGCAAGCCCGTGGCAACGCCGCCCGTCTCGTGATCGGATGTGGCGACAAGCGTGCCGCCGTACTTGTCAATAAAATCAGCCGCGAGTTTGAAGGCCTTGTTGTACTCGAGAATGTCATGTGCATGTGCTGCAGGGTCGTTGGCGTGGGAGGCCATGTCGATTCGGCTGCCTTCAATTAACAGGAAGAGACCTTCCTCAGAGGCGTCTTGCAACAGTGTCAAGGCCTTTGTAACCATCTCTGTCAACGAGGGCTGGTGAGTAGCATCGCGATCAAGCTCATAAGCCAAGTTGCCTTGTCCAAAGAGGCCCATGACCGGCAGCGAGCTGCTCGACTTGAGGGCATCGAAGGAAGAACGGTCTGAGACGGTGGTGAAGCCGAATCGCCTTTTCGCCTGAGTCCACAGATCCTCCTTGTCATCGCGACAAGACCCCACCTTACCCTTGGGCAGAAAATGACAGATGCCGCCGCCGAATAACAAGTCGACCGTCCTGTTGAGCGGGCCGTTGCCCATCAACTGACTTGCAATCGTGGCCTCGAATGTACGATTTGCGACATGCGCTGCAAAGGATGCCGGTGTCGCGTCGGTGATGTCGCTTGTGACGACCATACCAGTCGCGTATCCTTTCCGCTTGGCCGCCTCGAGCACCGTGCCGCACGGCTTGCCATGCTTGTCGACGCCAATCGCATTGTTGTAGGAATGCAGCCCGCAGCTAAAGGCCGTCGCACCGGCGGCGGAGTCGGTGATGATGTGGTCTGAAGAACGCGTCCGGCTCGTACCGAGCAAATGTTGCTCGAGGAAGAGTTGTTGCGAGTCCTTCTCGAGACCCGAGCCAAGCACTTCGGCAAACGAGCGTGCGAGGGAGAGGCTGGACGGACCCATGCCATCGCTGACCATCATGATAACGTTGTTCTTCTTGCCCTTATTGTTATGCTTGTGCTTGCCATCCTTGCCGCCAGGTGTCTTCTGGCCCGCTTTGGCACTGGCAAATGAGGCAGGGAGAACGATGCCAATCACCACGAGCGCGACAAGCAAGAAGAAGGCCGTGCTCTTGATGCGTCTGTTGCGAATAGACCGTCTATGATATTGCGCTTCGACGCCATCATGCTCATCTAATAGCGGTCGCGAAGACATGATGCGGTGCGTTATGCTGCAGGTCGCGCCTTGGTTGTGGAGATGAACAGATGGGTGAGAGACCAAGGTTGGTGGATTGGCGCGTGCACTGTGGTCGTCACAACACGTGCGCGACAGTTGGCTGCAGCCCCGGCGGCAGTAAGAAATAGTGTGCAAATCTCTGTTGCTGCGTTGCAGGACAAGTGAATTACTCAGCCATTCTACGAAGACTGCATTGAAAGACCAGCTGCTGCTGTAGCTATCGGAGCAGAGCAGATTTGCTGCAGCTACAGCCCACACAACTTGGCTCGCGCAAATTAATATCTTTGTCACGGTCGCATCGTTTCAGTCTTGAATCGAAGCTACAGCCTACAGCTGCTGCTGCTGCCAATATAGGCTTGAAGAGAGATCAAGCACGACAACACTTGATCAGCTGCAGTCGCCTCAGCCGGTCGTTTGACGACACTCGACACAGTCGATACCATTGTCTGAGACTCTCCACCAATTAAAGCAAATATTGCACAGTATGTTTGAACAGCTGCAGAGCACCAATTTGAGCGCTGTCTTTTGCTTTTTAGTCATCTATCTGCTTTACTTGCAGTCGGCTTATTGTGAAGGCGATCCTGCAGCAGGAGAGTCAGCTAAAGCAGATAGAAGACCCCAGGAAAGCAGAAGAGGTCGCGATCTCAGCTGCAAACAATCTGCCTTCAAGCTAGAAACCCTCATCTCTGAATTCAAAGGTGATGTGAACTGCACCAGCGTGTGCGCTAAAAATTTTAGAGATTTGCAAAAGTCCATTGGAAAAGGTTCAAGTGGGAACACAAGGCGCCCCGTGCTTGGTTTTCCAGTCAATCTGTCCAGAAATATGCACCGGCGAACGTCTTATCTAGATGATTGCATGTATCACAGTTATTATTGTCTTGCACAGCTTACGAACGATCAGCTCAGCGATCCAGAGCTGATCGGCGCCCCTCAATTTCAAAGTATAAGACTATCTGCTGCGTCAAGAACGCTTCAAGGATACACAGCTTGTCATTGTGGTCTAACTTTAAAGCTATGGCGAGTATTTCGAAGTGATATCACGCTAAAAGGGGCTACTGAAAGTACTAATTGCTCGAATGTGGAAATTTGTAAGCGGTTGAGTGGAATGTTGAGTCGCAGCCCTGGCTGGCCATGTGTTGCAACAACCTCAATCCGAGATCCTGTCACATGCCTCGTCAAAGGCACTGGTGATGAGGTGGGCAGAGTATGTGCTTGCAACGAAGGGATTCTCGCTAAGCATCCGTCAAACGCATGTCGGCCCATAGATTGGTCTAGAGAAATTCAACAAGACCGAATATATGTATCCTCGGATTTTGCTGTCGATGCAGCTGCAGCCAGGCAGGAACAAGCAAGCCCAGTAATTACGGGAATTGAAGATCAAGAAGACGGCAATATTTGGGCGTTACAGCATCAGCTCGCCAATCTGAATGATTATCAAAGGCTACAGCTGCGACTGGAGAACCAGCCAGACACCATTCCGCAACATGATTCACCGCTGCATCGACACCAGCGCAATAGCATTGCATCATTGAGTCAGCCGATGACTGAGCTTTTGCCAGCTGCACATCTTCTGGCTGAAGACTTCACTCCCGTTGCGATTGACTATTCTGATCCGTTCGCGAATATAGAATCACTCTCACTTCCAAATGAAGCATCTGAACTGGCATCAATTGGGAACAACGGCAAGCATGCGCGGGAGGAGATGATTTCTGGACTGGAGGGTCATCTGAATCTCGATGAATTAGTTGCCAAGCGCAATAGATGGGAAACAGGAGAGTCATCCCGATCAGCCCACGACAGATCCAGGCCTGGTAGCCTCACACACGGCCACGGCGAGCAAGAGTATCTGTATGTCAGTCAATATTCGACCCCATTTCCCTTGCTGCAGTTGATTCCTGCAGCATTCACAGGCACGCAAGACAATGTGCAGCAGTGGTCACAAAGCTCGCACACGTCCAGTCAAGGGATCCAACTTGACGGTTCCTGGTCCGATATTTTGCAACAATTAGGCCCCGAACCGATGCCTGACCTTGCATCCTTGGGCAACTCTCAACTCAATGCAGCATCGTCCTTTGAGAACAATCCAGAACAACCTGACTTTGAAGACTTGGAGTTCAGGGACGATCCGCCACTCTTTGATGAAAACGATGTGGACGACTTTTTCAGTTAGATGCTGTAGACTTGTTGACTCCTTCTTGGCCGCGGCCACGTGAGTGAGCCAAAATCATGTGTGGCGAGGAATCAAGAGGCTCTTCGTGATGTTTCTCATTGCTCTAGGTATCGAAGACAGGGCCTCTCACGTCTCTGCACAATTGGCTCTCACAAGGCATTCTGTGAACTGAGAAGCATTGGCACATGAACATGGCTAATTTGATGCTTTTTTGCCCCCAAAGCGCTGATGTGCAATGCGCCCAACGAGCAGATGTTCAGATCTGGATATACAAAAATTACAACTACAATATTATCGAATGCATTCGATAGCCGAAGTTACGATGTGAGAACACTCTGTGAAATCGAAGTCTGAACAATGTTGTGATATGAAGCTCCTTGGCCTCACCAAAGTGCCGAAGTACCTTTGGTGAGGTGGGATAACCGTACGCAAACCCGGGCATAATAAACCCAGATAGATAGCATGGAACAATTTGCTGGCTGGCCGGATCAATCAGTGGCCAATTTTTGGTTGGTTGTAGCGATGATTTGTTTGCACAAGTGGTAGTAGCCATTGGACATTAGTGCTCGCTGAATCGCCTGAAGCGCGGAAAACCTCGAGCTGAAGGTGATATCGCTCACTTGAAATTCCCGAGATGTAACGCTAGACATCAGCTGTGGTACGAACGGCTATTGAAATGGATAAGACTCGGCGTAACCTGGCTCGCGCAGGCTAAAGCATCTGTCGCGATCGTGACTCATGGGACATCTTCACCATTCTGTAATCGTAGCAGCATATTCGCATTTGAAGGAAGTCATGCACAGAAGGCTTGCGTTTATGGCAAACTCACGGACACCCAGCGAATTTTGCAGGGCCAATTACCTATGGCTTCCCACAGTCTGACATCGTGTGGTATACGTGAACTCAAGAACAACATGAGTGCGATCTTATGGTGCGTCATGATGTATCTCCTGTGCTTCCAATCGACTTCCGGGAATGGTGATATTGCGCCTGTAGGAGATTCATCTCAATCCAGTCGAGGGGTCCAACAAGACGATGAGGTCTTGAGTCGCGGACCCAACTGCAAAATATCCGCCTTCAAACTACAAACCATCATATCCGATCTTGAAACCGGTGTGAATTGCACTGAGGAGTGCGCCGGAAGACTTAGAGGGTTGATTCAGTCGATAGGCAAAGGAACCAGCGCCATCAAAAAGCGACCTATACTCGGTTATCCTGTCGGTACACCAGGATCAACCCCGAGTTTTCTTGATAACTGTATGTATCAAGGCTATTATTGCTTCCAACAACTGTCGAACGATCAGCTCAGTGACCCAAAGCTGATCGAAGACCCCTCATTTCAAAATTTAAGACTATCTGCTGCGTCAAGAGTTCTCCACGGATACACAGCTTGTCATTGTGGTCTGACTTTGAAGCTATGGCGTCTGTTTCGACATGACATCACGCTGAAGGGAGATATTAAAAGCACTAATTGCTCCAATGTCGAAATTTGTAAACGATTGAGTAAATACTGGAGTGGTGGCGATGGATGGCCTTGTGTTGCGGCAACTACTATTCAAGACCCTGTCCCATGCATCAACAAGAGTCCGAACGACAGTGAAAATTCGAAAGTTTGTGCTTGCAACAAAGGAATCTTCGCCGATCAGGACCACGCATGTCAGCCAATAGACTGGTCGAGAGAAGTACAAAAAGTTCAGCTGCAGGCATCTAGAGCTTCGACTGTTGGCAATAACAGAGTCGCTGACAGAAGGAGTCGGAGTCACACATCGACCGGGACAACTGCGAATCAACAGATCGACGTTATCTCGGAGTTACGGCGCCAAGGTGGTGGTGACCTTGATGATTTTCATTGGCTACAACTGCAGATTTACATGCAAATACAGGCAAGTGCAACGTCTTCGCAAGTTCCGGAATCTTTATCGCTGCATCGAAACCAGCGTAACAGCATAGCATCGTTGAGTCAGCCGATAACTGAGCTTTTGCCAGCTGCGCGTCTGTCGGCTGAGGAATTACCTTCCGTCACGGTTGACAATTCTGATCTATTTGCGAATGTTGAATCGCTCGCAGGTCCAAGAGAAGCAGTTGATTTGGCATCAATTGGGAACAACGGCAAGCATGCGCGAGAGGAGATGATCTCCGAACTCGAGGGTCATCTGAATCTCGATGAGTTGGTTGCCAAGCGCAATAGATGGGAAAGAGGAGAGTCATCCCAATCAGCCCATGACAGATCGAGACCTGGTAGCTTCACGCACGGTCGCGGAGAGCAAGAGTCCCCGTATGTCAATCGATATTCGACCCCATCTCCCTTGCTGCATTTAATTCCTGCAGCATTCACAGGCATGCAAGACAATGTGCAGCAGTGGTCACAAAGCTCGCACACGTCCAGTCAAGGGATCCAACTTGACGGTTCCTGGTCCGATATTCTACTTCAATTAGGCCCTGAACCGATGCCTGACCTCGCATCCTTGGGGAATTCGCAATTCAATGCAGCGGTTTCCTTTGAGAACAGTGCAGAACAACCTGACTTTGAAGACTTGGAGTTCAGGGACGATCCACCAGTCTTTGATGAAAACGATGTGGACGACTTTTTCCTTTAACTGCTGTAGACTTGTTGACTCCTCTATGGTCCTAGCCACGCGAGCGAGCCAAGGTTGTGTGTGGCGAGGAAGAACGAGGTTTTCCGTGCTGTGTCTCAGCGATTCAGCTTTTTATGAGTTTCAGGATTTTCAGGTGAGCAGGTCTTGCCTCATAAAACGTGATTCAACAGTTTCTGCTTGCAAAGAGTTTAAGTTTAGCTGAAAGGACAGATCAATACTGAATGATATTCCATGAGATTCAGGTCGATGGAAGAATCCAATGAGATGCTGATTGTCAACGTGTTCGAGCTCGAGCCAGTCGATCCATGTTGCTGAAAGAGGCTCAATCAATGAGTGCGTATAAAATCGCACCGTGGATTGCTGCTGCCCCCTCACGTCCACGAGCGGTGCTCTAGCTCAACTTCTTAGGTGAGCTGAGTGCTTGCAGCGATCACAGGCGTGATGGTTCAAGCGTGATAGTTCAGAGCAAGATTCGCTCTACCTGTGAAAGAGGAGCGATGCGCCCGCATGGGTCAGTAGCCGCTGATTCTCACATTCTAGTCGCTCAACGAGTGCTTCGGCCGTCTGCTTAACCAGTCTTGCCAGCATCCGCTTCATGTTTGGTCGTCGACGTATGCAGATGCAGCGTCGGTTTCGCCTCAGCACTCGATATCCGTGTCAAATGCTCAGTAACTGCGGCATCTTCGACATCAATCTCCTCAGCCTCTTCCAAGTCACCTAAGGCACGCCGCCGCCGATCGCGAAGCCAAAACATAAAACCAAGAAGAAAGATGACGAGCTCTTCGACAGCGAGCAAGCCGTACGAGATGGCAGCCAGGATGTCCCATTCGTCAGCGAGGGCGACGGCGATGAAGCTAAAGACTGCACCTGCTGTATCGACAGAAAGGAAAAAGTACGACACACCGACGACGGCACGACGCTTGTAGATTTCATAGTACTGCGGCACGAGACCGATGTTGATGAGGACGGCAGAGAGAACGCCAACCAAGATGACGGGCCATTCGACATGATTGCGTCGGCCAAGCTTGAGCAGATAGATGCCAGCCGTTTCAAGACCAGCCAATGAAGCCGCAGAGACAAGGAAGATGACTGTCGACTTGGTGTAGGACCATTTCAAGCGGTAGTGGAAGGTCTGTAGATAGCATACAAGTGCAAATGCCATGAATGATTGCGGCTGAATCTGCAAACCGATGTTGAGGTCCTGAATAATGTTGTAGATGCCAAGCGGCAACCCTGCCACGACCCAAAGCAACATCATGAGACCCGAGAAGCCATCCGTTGTTTTGCGCCGGTGGTTCAAGATGATCTGGGGCACAAGCTGTAAAGACCAGCAGATGCCGCCTGCGACGGCAAACACCGTCGCCGCGACGTAATTATCGTCGACCATGTTGGATAGGTTGTGTCGATGCTTGGATGTGTCTTCGGGTTATCGCTCGGCTTTTTTTCTTTATCGCGCGACCTTCATTCAGGTGTGCCCAGGCCCCAGGTACCGGTGCTCAGGAGTCAGGAGTCAGGAGTCCTGCAGGTGGCGGCGGCAATGCCGGTTCCAGGCTGCCATTCTTGCCGAGAGCGCGCGATCGATTGCATGTGTGAAGGAGATGATGTCAACGCCTCAACGAATTTCAAATTTGAAGCAAGTTACACCAACTGACCTTCGGCTTCGACTTGAGCTAGAGCCATGACTGAGACAACGGTAGCCAACTACTTGTTGACTAGACTTTCTGAACTTGGGGTTCAAAGCGTCTTTGGTGTGCCAGGCGATTACAATCTCGCCTTTCTCGATGAGTTTGACAATCATGAAAAGATCAATTGGGTAGGCTGCGCCAATGAGCTCAATGCAGCCTATGCAGCCGATGGCTATGCACGCGTCAAGAAAGGCGTCGCGGCGCTCGTGACGACGTTTGGTGTTGGAGAGTTGTCCGCCATCAATGGTGTCGCAGGCGCTTACTCGGAACATGTCCCCGTCGTGCACATTGTCGGCACGCCGGGCACGACCGCTCAGGCACAAGGTGCTCTGCTGCATCATACCCTTGGCAATGGTGATTTCACGGTGTTTGCCAAGATGTCGGAGAATATCTCGGCCGCTACGACAAACCTGGTGGACCCCATCACGATTCCCTCAGAGATTGATCGCGTCTTGTCGACGTGCTACGTCAGAGCACATCCGGTCTATATCGGTCTGCCGACAGACTCGGCGTACAAGAAGATCGATGCCCAACGTTTGAAGAAGCCACTTGACTTGTCGATTCCACAAAACGACAAGGAAGTGGAGGATTACCTCGTCAAGGAAATCACAAGTCTTGTGCATGCTGCCAAGAAGCCCATCATTTTGGTGGATGCCTGTGCTATTCGACACCGTGTCATCGATGAAGTGCATGCATTGATGGAAAAGACCAAGTTCCCGGTCTTTTGCACGCCGATGGGCAAGTCGGCCGTCTCGGAGACGCACCCACAATTTGGCGGCGTCTACATTGGCACCATCACACAGCCGCACATCAAAGAAGCCGTCGAGTCGGCGGACTTGGTCCTCAGCGTTGGGGCCCTCAAGTCAGACTTCAACACGGGCTCGTTTTCCTATCATATCAACAAACTCGCCGTTGTCGAGTTTCATTCAGACAAGACGCAAGTCAAGTACGCCACGTACCCAGAAGTTGGCATGCAATCTCTCTTGAAGCGTTTGGTCGAGTCGATCGATACTAGCCAGTGCGCCGAGGCCGATATCCCCGCTTTCGAAAACAACATCTCCGAGGAGGCGGCACAAGGCCCCGTCATCAAGCAAGACTGGTTCTGGCCAACGCTCGGCACAGAATTCATTCAGAAGGGCGATGTCATTGTCTCTGAGACCGGCACGGCCAACTTTGGCATTATTGACACTCAATTCCCAGACGACTGCATTGCCGTCAATCAAGTCCTCTGGGGCTCCATCGGCTACTCTGTCAGCGCGACACTCGGTGCCGCACTCGCTGCAAAGGAACTCGGTCGTCGTTGCATGCTCTTTGTCGGCGACGGCAGTCTTCAGTTGACGGTCCAGGAAATATCCACCATGATTCGTCACAAGCTGTGTCCGATCCTCTTTGTCCTCAACAATGACGGCTACGGCATTGAACGCGCCATTCATGGTGAAGATGCAGCGTACAATGACATCAACAGCAGCTGGCAGTATCAGCGTCTCTTGTCCTTTTTCGGTGCCAAGGAAGCAGAGCAAAAAAGTTACAAGGTGGCGACGAAGGAGGAAGTCAACGCGCTCTTGACGGACGCGACGTTCCGCAAGGCAGAGACTATTCAGTTGGTCGAGGTAATCATGGAGAAGAAGGACTTGCCCAAGGCGCTCAAGATCCAGGCAAAGCTGACGTCGGAAGCAAATGAAAAGTAACGAAATGATGAGCAGCGCTTGACATTGCATCCATAGAGTTTTACAGATTTGCAAGACATAGACCCTTCTATATGAATGACACGAATGAGAGATCTCTAGTTGATGGGATAAGGTGGCCGGCGGAATGGATTCGTCTCGGCTGGTTGCGTCGCTGGTCGTGTCGCCTGATTCGGCACAGGCGCATAGCCCGCTGGATTCAGTCCATCTGTAGCAAGCGCAGGCAAAGGCGGCACAGGCGGTGCCGACGGCGCTCGTGGCATGTCGACGTATCCAAAATTAGGAACGCTCGGCGCGCGTCTGACAGGCCGTGGCGGTCGTGCCACGAGCGTTTCCAACTGATAGAAGAGCAGGTACGGTACTTCCCTGGAGAAGAGCTCGCCAAAACTCGACTGCGTGATGCGACTGGGTCGAGCGAGATCATCAAACAGGAGCCAGTTGTTGTTTTCGGCACGACAGATGGAGACGTAGTGGCCGCTCGCGACGACGTGTCCACGATGACAAACGGCTGACTCGAGACGCAGGCGAACGAGTTGCTTTGCTTTACTCGCTGTCGCTTCGGCATCGACAAAGGAGGACATGTCGATGTATTCTGGGATAATGATGGGTGTTGGATTGATGACGGCGTGGCCGCGATTGTCGAAATAATAGCGTTTCAGGCAAATGGCGACAACAGGCGGTTCTTTGGCGAGTGCTTGCTGACGCGGCGAGCCATCTGTTGCCGAGTAGTAAGGTACAAGCTCGAAGAGTTCCCAGGCTTGCATCGTCACTTCCTTGTCCTTGTTGCTCTTCTTGTCAATTGGAAAGCCAGTCGCCGTGTGAAGCGATATGAGCGTACTGCGACTCCGTGCCACAGGGCGACGAACCTCGAGCTTGCTGTGAAAGTAGGCATCCATCAAATCGACCAATTCAACAGGCGGGATTGCACCCTGCGTCTTGGCTGGTTGGGGCACACTGAGCGCCAAGAACCGTTCCTGAACAATTTTGAAATCGGCCGAGGCATCTTGCTTGCCGCCATGCGCAATATGTACCTTGAAGGTCAAGGTGGGCATTTGTAGCATTTCAGCGATAAATCCAAAGCACTCTGATGTATCTTGCTGACCATTCGAGATAGCATCCTGCCAACCACAGCCGGCAATCGCACCGCGTAACATATCGACGAGATCCGCCGTCAGCAAATGCCCTGTGCGTAGCAGATTGACAAAGAGCCGCAGGGTGGTTGCTAATCGCGCGGCTGCTGGATCCGCTCTATTTTGATAGAGTAGCGCATCAAAGAGCGGCACAGTCCGCGCGTACATGGCGAAAAGCAAGGCATCGAGGTAGCACGTTGAGCCGCTCAGATTTTCCACACCTTGCATCAGCACGGATTGGTGTGGCTCCACGAGAATCAAGTCTTCGGCATCGCGCAGGGCAAGCGCCAAGTTGACGGCGCGTTCTGGGTTGCCGTGGCAGAAGCGACCATTCAGTAATGTTCGGCAGCGTGCCGGATCATAGTTCAGGCCGCGATGCTCGAGTGCGCTGAGCACCTGCGCGACACCGACATCGGATGAACTTCCCTGGCTTGCAAAGGGCACGGCAGATGGCGTCTTTGGTCGTGAAGACTGGTTGACGGGTGGTCTGGGTGAAGACGAGTCGCGTTTCTTTTTTTGAAAGAGACCCATGCGCCAGATCTGTTGTCAAGATGTCAGCGATAGGAGAGAGGCTGTCGCAGTCGAAGCATGCTAGCTAGAGAATCACTCCTGGGATCAGCTCGTTCTGGGGTCGAGTCGCCAAATATTGATTGTTACTTGAAGAGGCGACTGCGCAGATTTGCCAAGCGAGCGGCAAACAAGGCCAAGGACTTGTAGTTGTAGATGAATGATGTGATATCTAATGAAACCTTGGAAGAGAAGGCTACGACCTGAATGTGATACGCTTAAACTTGAAATGCAGCTGAAGGATACCCTTGTCAAAACTGCTCTTGTAACCACGATCAAACCGCGAGCTGTGATCCCAGTCCTTGTCCACAATCTCAAAGACCACATCCTCATAGGGCGGACCAGCCGTAAACCTCAAAAAGCACAAGTCTTCTTGGTAGCCTGGTCCTGTCGACTTTAGCCCCATTTGCCGCTCAATACGGTAGGTAGGTGCCTTTGTGCTGTCAACGAGGTCTGGATAGAAAATGTTAAAGCGGTAGCCCCAGACCGTCTTGGGTGGGGGGTCCTCGCTTGTATAATGTGCCTTGTTGTAGGCCGTCCAGTCGACACCGACATAGACACGATTGAAGAATTTGGGCTTGACGGGTTTGATGCTGGGAAACTTGACGAGCCATTTCGGCTGGCGTTGAGGAGCGCGTGCTGATTCATGATTGAAGAGCTCTTCGTCATCCTTGAGCTGCGAGGCTGCTTCCTGTCGATAGAGCTTTTGAGCGGCCGTTTCAAAGTCAAGTTCGGTCGACTGACCCTTGTGGCTGACATTGGCCGCGACCGTCTCGAGCCGGACACGCTGCGGTGCTTCAGCAGCAGCACGTTTACCATTGCGGAAGACCACTTGTTTGCGTCGTGCTTCCTCATCGGCTGCTTGCACAATCAGCTTGTGCATCTCTGCGAGACGCGCCCAAGCTTGCTTATACTTGACACTCTGCAATAGCTGGTGCCAGTAATCGACATCAATGGCACCGCGGGCATCGAGCTTGTCGTTGATGGACTGTTCGAGCGCCACGAGCTGATCGGCCGTCTTGTTGGCCAGGATGCGATCAATGTCTGCGCCAACAGTATTGCTTGTCCGTGCTGTACTTGTCGCCTCTTGCTTCTTGGTGCCTTGAAGATCCTTGCAGACCGTCTTGAGCGCTTTCCAATATTCGCGGTTCTTCCTGTCCGTCTCGAGCTTGTAGAAATCATCAAGATCCACTTCAAGCTCATCGAGCTCTTGCGGATGAAGCGAACGCAGATAGCTTGCAGGCTCTTTCGGTGCAATCTCCACCTCTTCCAGCTCATTCTCCTCTGTTGGATCGCGCTCGCCATCCACAAAGCGCAAGTTGACAGCTAGAAAATCGATCGGCTTTGCGCGTGCCTCTCGCACACGGATGGCCGCCCGTTTCTTGGCCTGCTTGAGGACAAACTCATCTTCCTTGGAAAGCCAATCTTTCATGCCGGCCGCTTCAGCAATGGCAGCGGCCCGGCCATCGCGTCCATGGTTGAAGCGCTCGCGTGGTCCGCCATGTCGCACGCTAGCGTCATCGCTGATGCCATTGGCGGCATTGTGTTTGCGTCGCTTTGCGTCTTGATCCTCAAGTGGACCTGCGCGTTCATAGCCGCGCTTGTTGTAGCTCTCTGCACTCATTACGAGTTCAGTTTATCATCGAGTGATTGTATACAAGTAGTATAGTACTATGAGCTTGTTCTTGTTCTCATCGACTGACGTGCAACACAAACACCTCCCGAGCACTTCTATACACAAAGAAGGTAGACAAGCTGAGGAGTGCTTCGATAACAGCATGGTAAGCATCGCCTCTGGACAAGATGATCTTCATTCTAACCTACAGCTTCCGCTTTCTCTTCTCACAACGGCGCAAGGTAACCCGATGCTCGTCGAGCTCAAATCGGGCGAAACCTTCAACGGGCATCTTGTACAATGCGACAACTATATGAACCTAACCTTGCGCGAAGTCATTCAAACATCAAAGGTATGTCAATCTTCTTCTCGGCCCGCTTGATGGGCTGATTGATGCCGTTTATATCGAGCAAAGGACGCTAACATAACACTAGGATGGCGACCGGTTCTTCAGACTAGCCGAAGTCTATATCCGCGGCAGCAACATCAAATACCTGCGTGTCCCCGACGATATCATCGACAAGGTTCGTGAACGCGAACGCGCCGAGTATCAAGCGCGGCAACGGGCTCAAGGTGCCAGCGGTGGCAATGGCAACGGACAACGGAATGGCGGCGGGTATGGCGGACGGTCTGATCGCGGTGGACGCGGTGGTGGGCAAAGAGGTGGCAGAGGCGGCGGACGGGGTGGACGGGGTCACTGAGGCTTGCCGGTGCTTCTTGGACGCGTCAAATGGATGACGGGCTCTTTTTTTTTTTTTGATGACTATGGGATGCTATCATGCCTCTGTACGAAATGGCCATTCTGCTGTATCGTGTTTTATCGAGACACGACCTGCATCAGGCTCAGTCGGATCTTCTAAGAGATCGTGTAGCTAGTATGTAACGGAGCCATGGAGCCAACATCAGACATGAGAGCCGATGACAGCTCTTGGAAGCATCCGTCGAGTTTCCCTCTCTCACACCGTTTCAACTGCCACTCTGACGGATAGACAAAGCAAGCGGCAGACAAAATAGCACGACCGAAATCATGCTGCCCTGATTCGATGTGATGAACTTTCAACTGGTTCAGTCGAGAGAGCCTAGCAAGCTTTTATAAGCGCAGAATCATCAGATGGGCTGGCGGGCTTGAACGAAAGCTACGGCTGAAAGCTATTCCAGAAGACCAGGCAAGGATGCACCGAGCAAGGAGGCATCCACTAGCGCAAGATGTTGCTGAACAAATGCCTTGAGCCGCACCTGACTGACTGCCTCGGCAGCCGAAACCTCCTTCCGTCGCTGCATCTCAGCCGCTTCTTCGGCCAACTCCTCTGACAGTGCTGAATCCTCGACCCAATACACCAAATCGTCGCCATTTGCTTGACACTCTGCCAAGACATCTTCCCAGATGTGTCCAATCTGTGGCACGACAGCTGGATCACTAAAGATGGGGTCACGCGATTCGATTAGGATGGAAAGTGCCATGCAGGTCAACTTGCGATATTTCGGATGGCCGACATTGTCGAATCGGTCAAAGAGGCCGCGCAAGAAGGACGCAAGCATCGATTCGCCTGAACTCGCCCAGATACGGACGAGCCTGTTGGAATCCAGCAGAATCAGCTGTGACAAAAGACAGAGATAGCAAACGGAGATGATGTTGTTGGTCTTGCCACAGGCTTCTAGACACAGTCGGGTCAATTGAATCAAGGAGGCGTCTGTGAGATAAGCTGGCGTCCATAGTTGCGCACCTAGTCCCAAGACACGACAGAAATGGCTCAACGCGTCCGCTTTGAGGTCTGGCAGCTGGGCAATCATGTCTGAACCAAGTTGTGTCGCATGGCCCGCTTGAGCGAGCCCCTCACTGAGCAAAAGGACACTCGACTCAATAATGTAAAGCACCTTTTTTAAATTCTCCCCGGCCTGAGGCAATGCAGCGAGAGCAATGGGAAAAAGCTGCACAAGCTCAGCAGAGGCCTCAGTGGCATTTTGTAAAGTGACATGCCAGAGCTCGAGAGATTCTTCCATCAGGTAGACATGCTCAAAATTGGTCGGATCGGTCGCATAGCGCACCAACGGCACAACAATCGCATGGCATAGGTTCGAACGCGCCTTGAGAGCAAGCACAAGACGGCTCAAGAGGTTCAAAAGCGCCACTTTGACGAGATGTTCATTGCCGGTAGTCAATTTGTTCCATTCTTGCGGAATGCGCGTCAGCAATAAGTCAACCTGGCTGTTGCCGAGTTGTGTACCAACTCGCTCGCACAAGATGCCGAGACTGCCGATAATCTTCATCTTTGAGTCGGTCTGTTCAACAACGTTCGCCAAGATGCGCGAGAGTCCGCGGACAAAGGCCTCGCTGTACGGCACAAAACCATCAATCGCAAAATCCCATTCTTCCGTGACAGGCTGGACGGCAAACGCGGCCGCGAGGGCGAGCCCCGTATCAGGTGACTCGAGAGATGTTGCAATCATGCGATAGAGAATCGGCCGCTTATCTTGGCTACACTTGACGGTGACCCATTGCGAGATGAGCATGAGGATGCGGCGTTTGAAAATGGGTGCAAGTGCTGGATCCGCGCACTCGCGTTCGAGAACTGATAGAAACCCATCAAAGTCGAAACCGTCATAGAGGTGTGGCGCCGCAATCCCAAGCGCATTATACAGTGCCTCCTTCATGAGCAAGGCTTCGCCGCCTGTCGCACCAGCCGTCTGTTGTAGTACTTGCAAAAGTGGTTCACGCAACTGCGTCTTGAAGGCGCCGAAGAAGTCGAGCAAGAGACGTTCGGCACAGGGTCGCGTTTCAAACTGCCAATGACCGCTGTCTTGTACTGCGAGCCAGTCTTCGGGATCCTCCTCCCATCGCTCAAAATCTTCTTGACGTAGTCGTAGAAATCGTGTCACGAGCGCCTCAAAGATGCTGCCCAAGTTGCCAGGTGCAAAGAGACCTGTTTCGAGCAATTGCAATGCCGTCACGAATTCAGTATTTTCCTTGTCGCGCATGACGCGCAAGTTGGTCTTGGGCATAGAGAGTAGCTTGACGCACTGCTTGACGAGAATGAGCCCCTGCACAACAACTTTACGGATTGAGGCGTGCGGTGAGTCGGCGGCCGCCATGACCATCGACCAATACGTCTGCATGAGTGGCACTGAATCTGGCATGAGGACAAAAGCGTAATTCATGGCAAAACTCTCCATAGAGCTACTGCTGAGTTCGAGGAAGAATTTGCCTGCATGCACGAGATGACTGCGAAGACGCTGTGCTGTAGGCGAGAGGTCGTCTTCTGAAAGTTGCGCAACATGGCGCCAGAGTGGCTCGATATGTGCAGCCGTTAGCGCAAAGAAGCGTCGACAGACTTCGTCTCTGAAGGGATACTCGTAGCCATGACAAACGACCCGGCGGGCAATTTTTAGCGCCAAGTCGGCTATTAGCAGCGTTTCCTCGTCTGGTAGTCTCACTTGCGCCGCAGGATCGAGCCAGGCTGTTGTCGTTGCAGCGTACGCTTCTGTGATGAATGCAAGCACCGGTGGCACAGCGCGTTGAAAGGCATCGCGCTGTCGAGGAACCCGGATAGATGCGAGCGCCTTGACGACTTGATTGAGCACCTGTAGCTGTCTGACAAGCGCCGCCTGATCATGCTGCGCCTGCGTGATTGCCTGCAGCAACGATTCGAATAGATCTGGCCAGTCATTGGGGAACTCTTGTCGTGCAATGCGTCCAATGACGACGGCATTTTGCGCCGCGACGCGACTTGGCATGGCGGGCGCACAACCGTCCAAGAGGCTTCCTTTGATCTGCTGCTTATCAGCCTCTGAGATGGCATGCCTCGCCATGCGCCGCCAGTATCGATCAACGCCATTCTTAAGTGTGATGGCGGCCAAGAGTCGTGCGGCATCATTGAGCGATCGCGAGGCGCGGTTCAAGGCGACTTGTTGCAGCAGCGGGTAGTAGCCTGGCAGCTGTGTTTCGGCTTGCTTGAGAAATGCTTCTGCCTCTTTGGCCATGTGACCTGCCGTAGCTGCCTCTAGCGCGGCAATCAGCATCTCCATCGCGCTGTGCCAGAGGCGATTCTCGTGGTGGTGTGCTATCAAGTGTTACGGGCTCAAGATCAAATTGTGCCAAGATAGATGAACAAGTCACTTAGGTCTATAGCTGGCTATGAGCAGAGTCTCTAGTGCTCTAGGATCGACAAGGAGCCTGTAATAACACAGTTCTCCAAAACGCATCCGTTAGGGAGTTCAATAGATGAACCGTCGTTGCAAACGATGATGACGGTTCCCTTCAACGTCATGTTGCGACCAAACTTGACATTGCCCGTGACTGTCAAGTGGTCAAGCTCAAGAATCCTAGGGATCGATGGGATTCGCTTCTGGAAGTCGCTGACCTTTTTAAAGTGCGAACCAAGCTTGATGAGCGGGTTACCGCCAAATCGGGCCGGATCAATCGTCAACTCACCGTGCTTGAGCTCAAACAAGTCCGACTTGACAAGCATGAGATCCGACGACGCCTTGACGGGCAAGAATCGGCAACGGGGCACGTTGACACCGTGAGCCTTGAAGTGCTTGATGGCGGCACCAATGGCAGTCTCAATCTGGACAATCGGGATGTCCGACTCGCCCTTCTTGTCGGCCGAGATGCTCTTAAAATTGGGGATAATCTCGAGCGAGAGCTCGTTGTTTTCAACGACGCGCTGGACAGCCTTGAGGTTGGCCCAAATGTTGTTGGTGTTGAAGTACTTGAACTTTTTGATGCTCTTGAACTCTTCGACGTATTGCGACGGCACCTGAGCAATCTCGAGAAGACGTACCTGACCCTTGTAGTCAATGATGGTACCACCCTTGACATCGGCCTTGGTCTTGTCAGTCAACTCCATGACGTACTCGGCCTCCGATTTGAAAAAGTGCGTCAATAGGTTGAGGTCAACGACGGCGCCGAGGTTGTCGACGTTGGAGATGAAAATGACCTCCTTGCCAGCCTCAATCAGCTGCTGCAAGATGCCAGCATTATACATAGACTCGAAGATGTCTCCGTGACCGGGTGGGTACCAGTCACCGATAGGCGAGTTGGCACTGCGAGCAACAGGCAAAAGCGTGTCCTTGTTGACACGCGGGTAGCGAGACTGGTTGAACGTCATAATGTCAATGTTGTGGCCCTCGTACTTTTTGATGATGCGTGCAGTGTCTTCGTCCGTGTTGAACGAGTTCATGAGCACGAAGGGCACATTGACGCCATACTTGCGGTTGAGGTGCTCAATTTGACGCACACTGAGGTCGAGGAAAGTGTTGCCATCGCGAACCTCGATGATGGACTTAGGACCGACACAGCCCATAGAAGTACCGAGACCACCGTTCAGCTTGAGCACAACGAGCTTGTCGAGGTAGGCCTTTGCCTCAGGTGCCTCTTCGAGCGTGTTGTAGTCGACGACGGTCTTTTCGCTCGGGGACTGCACGGCCTCCCACTCGATTTTGTCGCCTTTGGTCTTTTCCGTCAGGTAACGCCTGAAGAGAGCAAAGAAATTGTCCATCTCCGTCTCAAAGTGCTAAAATGATTGTCAGCATTGTCTTCCCTGTCGCTGTTGAAAGAGAATGCATACCTTTCGCTGGGCTGGGTCCTCGACCGTCTCGGCAAGCTTGTTGAGCTCATTTCTCATGGCACTCGCCGCCTGCGAAGTGGCAGTGTTGTCAAAGGCAAATGCCGATTGGGTACGTTCATGCTGTTTGCCGGACATGATCACCTTCTGGGTTGTTTAGATGACCTGAGTGGATGAAGTCGCTGTTTGCCGTTGAGTAGCGATGATGACAGACGGGAGTGGGACAGAATAGGGTTAGGGTAATGCTTGTCTCGATCCGGAAGGGGAGGCGGAATTACACGTGACTGGAAAAAGTCAGCATCTGACTGACAGTCACATTGCAAGAGAACCTCAGCCCATACCATGTGATACCGGACATGATAGAAGCAGCGAGTAAGGCATTGGATGGTCAGCACTTTTACCGCTTGTCAACTGCAGTATGTGTGCGCCCAGTCTCTATTGCTATGACGACCTCCCACTTGATCTATGTCACTCATGATTTTACAGATGGAAGCCAGCTGGATGCCAGGACTTATGTCAGCTACAGTAGACATGGACCGGAACGCCAGTAAGAAGGGAAATGTGGTCGTTCAGACTACGTTAGATGTTGACTAGCTATAGCTATAGTCGATCGCATATACGTAAGGTGCTGACGCCACAGCAAGCTATAGAGCTTCGGCAGCAATTGGAGACCAAATTCATGCTGTTTTCGTTAGCAAATGGTGTCGTCAGTCATGTTGACACGAGTTGTACGTATTCATTGACATCTCAAGATGACTGACCGTCCAGTGTAATGAGGACCCCACGAGATGACAAACAAGACATTCCGTACGCATCATCATACGTTGAACCGTGGACGAGATCCATAGTGAAGAAAATGTAAACTGAAAACGAGGTTGGGCAGATGAATGACAGCTCAAAGGCTAATTGCTGTAGCTTCTGACTGAGGTGTGAAGTATGCGTGGCAGCCAGTTGCGGTCTACCCCGCGCAAGTGCAATCGCATTTGTTCTCAGCTTTTTGAAGTGAACTGCAGTCTACAGGATGTCGTGCAGATAAGCAAAGACTGTCGATTCTGCAGATGAGTCGTTCCTGCTTGCATTCTCGATTGATCATACGACCGAACAGAATCTTGCAGTCAACATCCTTCTGCCAAGCAAAACTAGTTTTCGTGGCAGATAGGGCTGCGAGAATGACTGTCACCGAAGCGATGTGCATTGCAGGTCAGTGGGAGCAAGTCCAATTTCAAATCTGGATAGCAGTGTGAGCCTGGCGGTCGCGAAAGAATGTTGGGCTCCTGATATTTATATTCCGTAGACCAAATGTGTGTTGTAATTGCTCGAGCTCGAATACACTATCTGTCCAATGCCATTTGGGCTTGTAGCGCATTTATGTCTTTTCCTGCAGTTGCAGATGAGGCTGTGCATTCAGACTTGATAGCTAGCTCCTGAGTCTGGGGCGCCTTGAGCTTGATGATAAATTCTTTCGGCGTGAGATATCTCACCAGGAGCAAGATCCTTCCTCGATCGACGGAAAAAGGCAAACAATGCTACCTAGAAAACAGAAGGCTCTCTCCTCAGGATCAAAAGACCTTATATGCTGCGCTTTCAACTGCGTTCAAAAACAGGTACCGAAAGAGTCATTGATGATCTATGAAGAGTCAATGAAAAATGAATGGACTGCAGGGAGTGTTGCTCAGCAATTGACTTTGCCGAGGTTGAGTCCTGTGGGGAAAGGATCTTATTTGCGAGTGCGAGATACGACTTACTCCAACAAACACAGGCAAAACATCACAAAATCGAAGGCGGCTCGAGACTGAGCCTTGATGGGTCTGCTGAGCAAAAAAGAGCTTTTTCCATGTCCATTCGCAGCTAGAACAGGGACCAGAGTCTAGGCTTGAGGAGCTCCAATAATCAAAAGAAATACGTTCAAGTATGCTGGTAGGTAGTGCCAAGCTTCTCGGGCCGCTACTTCAGGCCATACCGCTAGCCTACTTACTGAAACACTCATCAGAACACGCTGACTCTGTTTCTGTGATGATATGAAGCTTCTCGGTTGCATCGAAGTGCGGAAGTGCCTTTGAGAAGATGAATAATCGTCTGCAACCCGTGTTGATGGCTTGATAAATTTGCGAGGAAGATGAAAATGTGTTCGAGGCACCTGTTGAATGACGCTGCACCGGTAGCTGTGCCCTCCAGCTTATGACAATATGGTTTTCTGACAAGAATTTCAGAGCACGCCTTTCTGCCCCTAGTAATCTATAGTCGTCGGCCTTCGAACACCGACTTTCAGAGCCACGAAACGAGCTGACTGCATCCGGAGCCATGGCAACTGCTGTCCACGTATAATACTGTAGCTATTCTGTGTAGCAAATAATATTTAATTCATCGTTCCGAGCGCACTGATTGTCTATCGTGATGTCAATTCCCAGCGCAGTTCAAGAAAGTCACTGTCATCACACATGCGCAAGAAATCAGCAGTGAAAAGTGAAGAGTTGAATTAAGAAACTGGATTATCGAAAGCTAAAAAGACTAGTATTGCGACTTTGAACTGGGATCTTGAGATGCAGGAAGTCGCGTTACAGTCAACTCCGATTTGAAGACACCTAAGAATGCGGTGATAGTATTTTGCAGCTGCCTTGACGTAAGAACTTGGATTGTTCGAAAACGATTAGCAACTGTAACACGCTTCTTTAACAAGAGCACTCGCATCCATCCTTGTCAGAGAATCCATAGTTCGGCAAATGTTCGAATGGTGTGCAAGACAAGTGGGCGGTATTTGAGCATGCTCTGGGTACGTAGCATCTTGTCGAATCTGAAGAACAATCCTGCTTATATTGGCCTTGCTGGACACGCCTCGCCACTTTGTCGCAAGTGTATGGAATATCCTGGGCCGCTGTAAGTTCAAATGCCACCTGAAGGATCGTCAAGAAAACAAAGCTTGGTTGCATGATACGCTTTACTGCGGCAAGTCAGTCGTGAGCTCTTCACAGGCTCTTGCATGCCTTACGATAACAACTTTTCCGTCTTTGAAAGTATACGCCGAGTGTTGAAAAGAACCTTTGCCAGGTGCAGTGTTCAGGTCAGTCGCAGGGTTCAACACGCTTTATAACAGAATCTAGTCTTGAAAATGCCTCAATCATGTTTAAAAAATTGCTCTCAATGACCTGGATCTTATGGCTGACATTTTGTCTCTTCTGTACAATCGACAGGTGCTTATTCCACAGGGTAGCATTGTTGCAAATAATGTATCACAAATGCGAGCTGATCAGGGGTCATCTCGCATGACGGCTCAACACTGGCCTATTGATTGTTTTCAAATCTGATTTCATGCTGCAATTGCAACACAACAGATGGGGTTTGCAACAATCGTGTAATTTTCTATTATTGGATCAACTTGGATAGTGGCACTTGAAACAAACCGTAGCTGTGCACAAGCTGATTAGTCGCCTCTTGGACATGTCGTGTCGTGTCTGCCCATATCATTGTGATCAGTGTACATGAAGGTGCGCAGATATCGGCAGCGGCAAGCGCACGAACTATCTGCCCATATTTACATCAAGTCCAGACTGTCTTCAGTAGCTATCCTGTACTCCCCCTACACGTATCGTCCAAGGATACTACGACTGCAGCGGAAGCTGCAAAGACTGAGCGAGGCAGATGGTCTCATGGGCTTTTCAGAATACATCTGACGTGCTGCAAATTCATGTGCATACTCACTTCTCTGGCCAATTGCAACCCGAATCGACGGTCCTGATGAGCAAATTTGCACATATGGTGTATATTTTCCACATTTCACCAATTGCACTTCCGCATCTTCTTGAAGTCAAAGAAGTTTCATGGATCACAAGTCAACAGCTGCTGTTGCTATAAGAGCTCCATCTGCACTCGAAACTTGTGGTTATATTAAAAAGTGGTAAATGCTGCAGCTGATCGTAAGGAGATACTGCAATTAGCTGATACGAATATGAGTTCCCTTGGGTGGCCGAATAGGAACTTCAGCAGGTACAAAGGCAGGCTTTTCCTAGCTTCTCGAGCTGCTTGGTGGGCCGACATTTGATTACGGTAGTGGAACTAGGACCACAGGAAAGACTTTTGATTCCAGGATAGCACGTACTTTCCCAGCATGACGGGTCAATTGAAAACTTGGGTGTTGATGTCAGCTGCTTGCAAGGCTTGCCGTCTAGATTGCTTGTGGTCTGCTGAGACGACACTATCTGCAGCTGTAGGAGGACTGCAATGATTGTAACGGCTACTGGCTGCATACTTGTCTTATTGGATTTGTTGAACTTTTCCGTATCTGTGTAGTGACTCTGGAGACTTGAATCCGTCTAGGTCTATCGAGTAAACGGGAGTCGTCGGTTGCAGTGTAGCTGTTTGTAGCTATGAGAAGAAATTCATGGCTTTTGTACAATTTGGGTCTCGAATGAGTGCAGCAGCCCGCAACAGGCCCGGTGGATTTACAAAAGCAAATATTTGTCAATAGCACGCAATCCTGTGCTCTTGCAGGCAAGCGTATCTGCTAAGAAAAATCCAGCTCCTTGTGACTTGTGTTGTAAGCTTGTGCACGCAAGGCACCAGTGATGAGAATGACGTAGAGATCAAACAACACTACTCAAGCAATAGATGTACATAAATCTCCGAAGAGAATGACAATGCCTTACTTACAGCCGATGGCTGTTATAATGTTTAAAGGTAGAGATGGGCACCAATCGCGCGTTTGGGGCATTAAGCTGCAGTCGTTGCTGCTGACTTTGATTTGAAAGTGGCTCCAGACCCTTTGACTAGGATCCTATCTTGCTCAAAATTTCCCTTTTCAAGCAGAATAAGCTCATTGGTGCCAGTCTCATATAGTCATAATCGACCGGCTTGGCCCAACAATACACCATTCAACTACGGCAGCACTGCTGCAGTCGAAATCATTGATAAAGTGAAAGAATATCGAAAAGGGCACAGTACATGATTCATTGTTTGACCAGCTGCATCAGTTGGTCAATAGCCAATTGCATTATGTTTCGCACATATCTGCCACCGTATATCGTACATTCGACAAAGATGAGAGTGGTTGCTAATGATTGTATTTCTAAGTCAAAGTGGCCAGAGCAGATGTCAATTACACCCTCAGACTTGACATTCGCAAGCGCAAAATGTAACTGTACCTTTGTACCGTAGCTGACAATAATTTATTTTTTGGCAAGAATTTTTGTACACGCATTTCAGGCCCTTACAATTCGCTGGTAGCTGAATACCGACATAACCCAGTGCGTTACAAGGGGATCCAACGATTGATACGGAAAGAGCTGATTGTAACAGCAGCTGGAGCTGAATCAGAACCTTCAAGGTGGTAGAGCGTTCCGCACGCCTACTTGCGGTGAAGGGCAGTTGCATTTGTCAATGCAGAGTCTGCTGTGAAAGTTGCACGAGATGATCTATGCCAATTAGTGATGGTAGCAGGCTGGCCGACTTGCGATTGTATTGATCTGCCTTACTCTTGCAACTGAATCACAATAGAAGGATTGGGAGGAGAAAATAGATATGCCCCCAATTTAAGCTAAATCGCACATAACTTGATTACTAATGATGACAAATGATTTCCGATCATTCATGATAGAGCTTGTACTACAGTTACTGCTTTGCTTATCAATCCGGAATTTTTAATCGGATTACGGATAATCTGTTCGACTTACAACAGTTGTCCGGCAAGTCCCGTTGCCAAACGGACTTTTGGTTGGTCTAGACAATGAAGTAATAGATATTAAAAGCTACAACATATGACGATGTGTAGCAGTAGAAGTTATCGCAGATCCACCTGTAGTTTGATGTTGTCCGCAGTTACGGCAGTCCTCGAGATTGGAAAAACTCTGCCGCGGAGGCTAGCCTTTCGTAAATGCTGAACCCGAGCGAAAGCTTCTCCACTTCCCAGTGACACAGTAAGTATCGAAGGAGTTGGGGTCTAGAGCTGTCTGCAGACTGCACTTCTTCCATGAGAGCATGAGAGTATGATCTATAGTCATAGGGGCATCACACATGCCAGAGATCCGCTGCTTGTGGATCAATTCACATGCTCACTTGATCTTGTTGTGATATAGAGCTCCTCCGGCCTCACCAAAGTGCGGAAGTATTTTTAATGAGGGGGATAACCGTGCGCAAACCCGGGCATGATAGGTAAATGAGCCTTGTGTTCGAATCCCGAGGGG
>QXDR01000442.1:0-52557 GCA_003717165.1 Protomyces inundatus
AGATCCTACGCGTCTTGTTGCACACACCCATCATGAAGCCCTTCTCATCCATGTTGTAGATATTTTCGGCGGTGATGCCAAGATCCCCCATTTTCTCACCCAGCACATTGAAATAGTGTTCGTAGCTCTCTAGGGAATCGGCTCTGTGACGTGCCAGGTCCAAGTTGTGGAGGTATCGGCTGTCCAATATTTGGGCGTGCCGCTGAACAAATCGGTTGGCCCAATTTTTGCCGACCCTATAGCCAGCCAAATCGGAGGCCAAATTCGTGATCATAGATGGTGTAGGTGGTAAACAGAGCTCGCTCTGTCGTCTGATATAGTCGATGAGGCCAGATTCCTGTTCGTCGCTAAGTGCGCGACTGATTTCGACTTGATGGTGCTTCGAGGTCGAGATGCCATTCCAGCGTCGACTGAGGGCTGATCTGCCAACGCCATGCTTTCTAGCTACGGCAGATATATTGAGGGTACTGCACGCGCGTAAATCCGCAATTGCGGCCTCCATAGAGGGCTTACGCCGCAGGAAACGCGTGAAATGTCGGTCGGTATTTTTGTTGTTGAGGTGTGCGTCAGGTGTTTCTGTGCGCGCGCTGGGGAAGACTCTTATCAGATGGCACACGTGAAAATGCGTGAAAAGCGTGAAAGCGCGTGAACTTGCTTGAAGACGCGTGACCACACGGGAACATGCGTGAAACAAAGCACGCCTGACATCAACTGCGGTGATGGTGCTGGAGATGCTAAACTTTGTCGTGCGCTGAAAATATCACTCTGTATCGTGCGCGCGTATGCCATATGGCCGGCTACATAAAGCAACAGCTACTCAATCAGGCACACTAGCAACATACGCTTTCCTTCCGACACCACGTTGGGCCGCACCCAAGTTGCTGTCTCGGACTACGGCATGACTGCAACAGTAGACGACGACATGCACAGCTCAATCGCTTCTCTATGGGCCGTGATGGCGCATTGCTATGGTGACGGACGCGGGGTTCGTGCCAGTGCGCATGATGTGACTGGATGCCTCGAATGAATGCACGACGAGGAGCATCAGACCCTAGTGAGCTACTGTCACTGTCAACGGCCGACAATGCATATCGCATCATAAGAGCGTCAGCTGTTGTCGCTCGGTTCCTGTGGCTGCGATCTCCTGCGTAGCTGTGCGATGATCTGGTGGCACGCTTGAATGACCATCAACGGTCAGATGAGAGGTCAAGTAATCGAGCGCAAGCAAGGAACTAGGCATGAGGACGTCAAGCATCATAGGAGCGACTTCAAGGCAAATCGCGACTACAGTCAAGATGAGTACAAGGCGGTTTTGAAGGGGCCACAAGGCCATGTGAAGATGCGGAGTCTGTAGGCTCATTCTTTCTGCCTTGTAGTCATCGTTGAGCGACCAAGAAGCCCAACACTACGTGTGCAGTGCCGGGATCTCTTACTACGAATATCCTAGGCTGCTTGTTGAGTTGACTTTGAATTTTGCAAAGTCGATTCGCCCTGAGCGCGCCTCAAGCTGCAGCGGCAGGTACAAGCAGGAGCTCTAGGACAAGACAGCCAGCACAGGCTCAATGGCAGCAACCCTCTGTTTCTTCAATCTCTTGCATCCTCGAGCTCACTGTCAGTCTTGTTCAACGCCTCGCAGACCTTCAACATGACACCTCGCTAACGCTAAGGCGTTCATGAGCTTGACGCTGCCTCTACTCCTCTTGCGACGACATCTTGCGCCTGTGTCTCGATACGGCAACTCCATCGCACTTCCTCCTGCTTGTCTGTACAGATAAATCACCTCGTTACAGGACATTTAAGCGACCTGCCCGACATCGGGGTTGGTTGGCAATCAGGCAAAGCAAGAGCAATTAACGACACACAACATCTTCCTGCTAACGAACGATATATCGGACGAGGATTAGGTTGTAGCGGGAGCCCTCGAGCCTTGATTCTCGTCTCCTAATGTGGGCGGTGGGTTGCCTCTCGCTTCGGCGGGCTGGCGCTGCCTCAAGTGCACTGCCAACCATGCGCTCCATTGACGCGGCACGGGTCTCACAGCAGTTAGCCAATGACAACCCCGCATTTTTCCATGGCAGTCATACTCCTGCACCCTCTCCCTCCGCATCCACCACCAGACCACCACCAGGCAGTACATCTGTAGCATAGACTCATCCTTGACAGCTCGCTCATTCGGCCGCAGCCAACACGTCTACAAATCAATCTTGCGTGTCTGCACTCAGGTCACTCCAAACCATGACATCGCGCATCCGTCATCTGAGCTCCTCTTCACAGGGAAAGAGAATGACGTGTTCTGGCTCGCTTGGATCACCCTTTTTACACTCGTGACTCTCTCAGCAGCGCGCAGTGTCGCTCTCAAGTTGACGAATCTACTCAAGCCTTTGCTATCTCTTCGTTGAGTCTGCTTGGACGCGCAACTTGCCTCACATCGTCTGCTAGTATCTCTCAAGACTCTCTCCAATGCAGCACTGTCAGATGCACGTCATATTCACTGTCTCGCACGTCCACGATCTCTGCGGAAGCGCTACCTCTCTTTACCACTGTTGCAACGGCCCTTCAGTTTTGTCTCGTGTTCTCGCGTCGCCCTTGTCTCTCGATGTTCTCGTCTCTCCGTACTCTCGATTTTCTGTGCTCTCGTCTCTCCCCCGCTCTGCTTTTGCATGGCGCATGATCTCACCATACAAGATTCTCCCGGCTGCTACAACACACCGCTATAATTGCTTGCCCCAACCACGAGGCAGACGCACGCACGCACGCACGCACGCACTGGTCATGCAGTGTCGCTCTCACACTGTCTGTTGCGATTTACGTACCTAGCTTAATATATGCACGGAGAAGCGTTGACAAATTGACGCTATTTCACATGATTGCACGCATTTAACGCTTCAAAAGTGTGACCAATCCATGTAGCTTTCCAGCACTTTTCAAGAAAGGTTAAAGTACTGTTCACGCCTTGTCATGCTTTCGCGCTGTGCTACGTCAGCGATTACGCATTTTTACGCATTACAACAACCTTTCGCGTACTTTGACGCTGTTTCACGGAATGTTTCCACGCAAATTTCACGCTTTGTCACGAGATTTCACGCGTTTTCACCCAATACTATTTTTTGTCGGGCTAAAACAGCACCAACAGGTCGTCACGGATAACTTATCTGCTTGTGTGTTTCAACTGAGTTCTGAATACAAATATCTCTTTCCATGCAGAAAGTCATCTACAACATTGGCGAAATGAGATCAAACAAGTCTTTGTCTGGTTTAGCAGTTGAATCGACGTGTTCAGATGCTTCAGTTGTCTCCGACACCATTTGCGCTAGTGGGCTCTGCACTGGCTCTGGATTTTCAACATTGAAAGCATTGCCCTGATCCAATCGAAACATGGACTCTAAAGTCCCTTCATCTCTATTGTGTCGAGGCAATGCATCATCGGCAGCGGTCAAGTCAATGAAAGCAGAATTTGGCCCTGAGGCTCTGGTCCGGTCCATTGGCGCCAGATCGCTAATCGTACGCAACCTTGTGCCGTCCTTTTTGAAGATCAGAGGATGTCTCAACATACTGGAGCCAGCTTGTTCTTTGTATATAAAGTTTTCCAGTTCAGCGAACCATTTATCGCATATTTGCTGACAGTTCTCGCCGGTGTGGACGGGACCAGGAAAAAGGATCATCTCAATCGCGACAGACTGAAAATCGGACTCTACGTCTTTTCCTCTCAATTCTCTCGATGATCCTGCGCTGGTGGCTCCGCCTTTGGTTTGCTCCGGAATTCTCGGCCATGGCTGAAGTACGTGGTCACTCTTTGTACACTTGACCGTTGATGAGAAGTATGATTGCGTGGCAAGAAAGAACAGTACTCCAGTTGCAAGCCAATAGCATAGCATTTACGAATGCAGACTTTTACGACAGCGAGCACGCCTGCGAAAAATACAAGGACTCAGTCACGGTTGAGCTGGCGAGTCCAGATACCGTATCGAGTGAAGGCAATCTCAAGCTGCCAGAAAGCCACCTTGAATTGTGCGATGAATGAATCACGTGACGTCAGCGAAGACGTTCATTGTCGCAGTCCAAAATGGCGTGTTGAGTGCCCTCTTCAAACATCCTATAACAGCTACAAGCCTGTAATGAGATTCACGATTGCCATTACTGAACGTCTTATCTGGGTCTAAGACTCTTTACTGCAATGGTTGCCTTGGGCATTTGTTATCTCTCTCGCTATCACAAGGCTTCTTCTCACAAGGCTCTTTCATTTCTGCAGATGCTGCACGACTGATCCTTGTCTCAGAGGTTTGTTCCCTTCCTACATAAATGTCACGGACCATGACACCGATCGATAGGAGTCTGGGATACGGAAGTGTTGAGCCTCGTAGGGATGCCTACGAGTGCGAGATACGACTAACTCGAACAAACAGGCAAGCGAGAGAAACCCGAAGTAGTTCCGAGGGTTACTCCTGACGAGTCTGATGAGTGAATGAGAGCAAGCGGACACGCTGGCTCTATCCCTCATCTAGCAACACCAATACTCAATAACCTTTTGAACCCCTTTTAGGATAGTATGCTGTTAGTGCACTTACACAAGGCCCGTGCGAGGCGATCTATTACAGTAAAATTTCGCTGATTTGGATTTGCCGTCGTTTGGCGAGTCAGTGATGCACATGCGTGCGTATTTCGAAAAATCCCAAAACACACTCGGTTGCTGCTGTCGCTGATGCTACTCCTACGACGGAGGATCTCAGTACACACAAGCTCATCTTGTTCAAATTCATAGACAATCTCAATTCATTTCAAAATTTATCACGGATGATTCATTAGGCAGCCCAAATGTCATGATCATCTCAACGCAGACGAATCTAAAACATCTACATCATCGGGGAAATGATATCAGACAAGTCGCTGGGTTGTTTGGCATTTGAATCGACTTCATCCGGGGCGTCGATTGCTTCCGGCACGATTCGCGCTAGTGGTCTCAGCACTGGCTCTGGATCAGGAACTTGAAAAGCGGTGCCCCCACTTAATCGAAACATGGACTCTAAGGTGCCTTCATCTCTGCCATGTTGAAGCAATGCATCATCGGCAGTAGTCAAGTCAACGAATGCTGACTGCGACTGTAGGGCTCTGATTCGATCCATTGGCTCGAGTTCACTTGCTTTGCGTTTGCGTTCACGGTTGCGTCTATGATCTTCCGGGGGTATCGAAATTGTGCGAGAGGTCGAAGCTTCATTTGTAGACGAAGAGTCTTGATAGACCTGTTGTGTTCCAGGGATCTCAGAGAATAGACTGTCAATGTTCCACTGGAACGGAACGGGGCCTCCTTGTTCAACGCTGCTGCCTGTTGCAAGCTCATGACTGGCAAATTGCGTGAGTCGGAACAACTCATTTTGTGGTTGATGTAGATTCTGGTAATGGTATTGACTGGCAAGAAAGTCCAGCTGCCCAATTTGTCTATGTGTCGTTGCTGGGCCGGCGAAGGCAAGCTCATCAAGCGTATTTAGATGTTCCCGATGAGCGATGTTTGAGACGACGGGCTGATGTTGAAAATCGGGAATGACCCCTGCTGGTGGGCTATTAAGTTGCTCAAGACTCTCAGAGACCCACAAATCATCGAGAAGAGCGGCCTCATTTTGTATTTGTTCCAACTGGCTCAGGGGGTTCTCCTCTTCAGGAATGACCACCACTGTTCTCAACGACTGAGTTTGAATCTGTAGCTGCAATGATGACACTGGTCTGATTTGAGCAGCAACGATTCCTCTCATAATATCATCTGGAGAAAAACATGCGGTCTTTGCGTCAAAGGGCCTGCGGTTGAGTTTCAACTCGCATGCGCAATGGCCTGCGTATTCGGAAGACATTCCGATTCCTTGTCCTTCAGTGCCATCGACAACAAAACCCATGTTACAGAACCACTGATTGGATCTCTGTCTCATATTGAACAGCTCCTTGGTCACTCGCGTGCAGATTGCATGTGGATGACACCCGTCTGGTGGAAAATCTTTGCTTACTCTCTTCCTCACGCCTACCGGCTCCGGAGAACTCGTCTCAGAATCCTCTTTGTACACCGTTGAGAAAATGAGGAACCTTTGACACATGCAGCATTGACCAAGCCAATAATCTAGTCGAGCCGAGGCATCCATTGTTGACAGAGTCTCCCATGTAACGGGCAAAGATTCCCGCAATGTTTTCCCTGCAATGTCTCGTGCCGCTCGTAAAGCCGAGTCTACGTCAGGGTCTATTCCATCGGCAAAATGATCTGGTTTGGAAGGAACCAGCCAGATATCGGCATTGAGGGTGCAATAACGAGGTAAGTAGAGGCATGGATCAATAGTGAATGCTCTGTCGGCCGGGTCTGCTGTTTTATAGCTTCGTGTTGGCAAAACCTTGCCATCCTGTGAAAGAAATTTCGGGTACTTCGCCATACTAGGACCACGTTGTGGTTTCTTGATGAAGTCTTCAAGTATTTTGAACCATTTGTCACAGACCTGCTGGCAATTACCATCAGTATGGATGGCGCTCGGGAAAAGGATCATTTCAAGTCCAATAGACTGGAAGTTTGACTCTACGAATCGCTTAGGTTCGTTTGGCGGCCGCCGTGTGCCATCGCCTTTTGCACACTGAACCGTGGCTGCGAAAAGGATTTGCATAAATAGAAGCAAAAAAGAATTCGCGATTACAGGCATTTTTGAGTGCGGAGTGAGCTACAGCTTCAATTGCAATAACCGAAGGGATCTGAGCCGACCAACACGCGTACACCAAGCGTCAGGATCAGTTGCAACCTGTTGAGCTGCAGCTGCTACCCTTACTACTGCAGCCAGACAACTTTCAGCTAGTGCACGTGGTATAGACAAGCTCCCTGGGTTCGTTTGAATTCGCGGATCTGTGCTCCCTCGGCCTGTCGTTGCAGCTGCCGTGTGATGGAATGTGACCATCGAAACACGTGACACCAAAACTGTAAGGCGTCTATAGTCGTCGCAGTCACAATTGACTGCACAAAGACTTCGATTTGTCTGCCCACTACAGACACTACGAGCTGCTCAGTGATCTCATACTTGGCTCAAAGATTGAACTCGGCGGGTTGTCATCTTATCATAATGTCCGATCGCGAAAAGTATGCGTGCGCGTTGCCATTTGTTTACTTTTTGTGGGGCCGCCGACACGTTTCCGCGATGAAGCCTGATCCAGGATAAACAAGCGTACCAAGGTAAGCTGCAGAAGTTCATCTGTAGTTATAAGGTCATCGCGATCGATATCATGCACCTAGACTAGCCCTATGAAAAAAGTCTTAAGTGAAAAAGCGTGAAATCTCGTGACAAAGCGTGAAAATCTTGCGTGAAAAGGCGTGATCATACGTAAATACTCGAGTGAAAAGGCGTGAAAGTACGGGACAACGCGTTGATAATACTTAAATCTCACTTGAAAAGTACTTGAAAGAGACCTGAAAAGTACTTGAAAAGTACGTGAATCGGCCACACTTTTGAAGCGTTAAAAGGCGTGAAAATGTGTGAAGTTGCGTCAATTTGTCATTGGCGATTTCATTGCAATATTCAAAGCTTGCACGTGCATGATTACTAAGCTAGCTACATGAAAAGCAACGAGAAGTGTGATAGCGATAATGCTTGACGATTGCGTGCGTGGGGGTGTCTGCTTCTGGGAATGTCGCTAGAGCGGGCAGAGAACCCGGATAGACGAGAGCGTAGAGAGACGAGAGCACAGAGAGACGAGAGCACAGAGAGACGAGAGCACAGAGAGACGAGGATGACGAGAGAAGCAAGCTGACACGAGAGGAACTGAATCAGGACCGTTGCGAGAGGGGCAAAGAGAGTTAGCATTTGCGTAAAGATGGCAGACTTGCGAGACAGTGCGCATGACGCGCGTGTGGCAGAGACGCGAGAGCTGCAATCGGCAGAGACCAAAGAGATGCTAGCGGGAGATGCAAAACAGCTTGCGCGTCCAAGTAGACTGAGTGGAGATATGGCAAAGGCTTGAGTAGAGTCGTCAACTTGAGAGCGACAATGCGCGTTGCTGATAGAGGCACGAGTGTGTAGAGATTGATCTAAGCGAACCGGAGCGCGTCATCCTCCTTTCCTGTGAAGATTAGCTGAGACAAAAGAGGTACGAGAAGGAGGAAGTGCGATGGAGTTGCCGTATCGAGACACAGGCGCAAGATGTCGTCGCAAGAGGAGTAGAGGCAGCGTCAAGCTCATGAACGCCTTAGCGTTAGCGAGGTGTCATGTTGAAGGTCTGCGAGGCGTTGAACAAGACTGACAGTGAGCTCGAGGATGCAAGAGATTGAAGAAACAGAGGGTTGCTGCCATTGAGCCTGTGCTGGCTGTCTTGTCCTAGAGCTCCTGCTTGTACCTGCCGCTGCAGCTTGAGGCGCGCTCAGGGCGAATCGACTTTGCAAAATTCAAAGTCAACTCAACAAGCAGCCTAGGATATTCGTAGTAAGAGATCCCGGCACTGCACACGTAGTGTTGGGCTTCTTGGTCGCTCAACGATGACTACAAGGCAGAAAGAATGAGCCTACAGACTCCGCATCTTCACATGGCCTTGTGGCCCCTTCAAAACCGCCTTGTACTCATCTTGACTGTAGTCGCGATTTGCCTTGAAGTCGCTCCTATGATGCTTGACGTCCTCATGCCTAGTTCCTTGGTTGCGCTCGATTACTCTCCCTGCACTTGCTGACTGCCGAACCGGTTCCACCAGGAAAAGCTGCTCGCGAAAGAAGCGCCCCTTAGCGCGACTCAAAGCTTCGTTCATGATGTCCGCCACCATCTCTCCGGTTGGCAGATTGTGGAGACGCAAGAAGCCTTGGTCGATCATCACGCAAGTAATCACGATAACGTGAACGAATGCGCTTGGTCCCCGGGTGATATTTGGCGTCTTCGGCCAGTGTGAGAGTGCCATGATTGTCTCCAAACAACTTGGAAGATCATGTTCACCTTTTCAAATGAAATGCTAGAGTCCCTATGCTGAAGCGCAGCATTGACCCGTTCGAGTTTTTTTGACACAGTTTGCGATGCCGATAAAGTCTGCTTCTGTTGTAGACAGCGCGACGTCATCTTATTTGCCGAACTCATTGTCCCGATCTAGGCAAACCTATGCCGGGGGGTAGTCTGGTCTAAATGACTTTGCAATTGGCAGATATCCGTTGAGAAAGGCAGCACCCAAGTCCATATGGTATGACTTCAGAGCTTTCGAGGATGCGCGGCTGATCATTTTCCAGGTGATGGAAAACTTGGCTGTATCCCAGGCCTATTGACGTCAAAGGAATCTAAGCAGGCGTAAGGCCCCAATAAGTAGTCTGGACGATCAGGGGTCTCATGACCTCTGATGCTACAGCACTCAGAAGTCGACGTTTCTAAACCCAAGACCGTCATGTACCGTGTGAAATTCAATTTTCAGCGCGCGCTACTTTCGTCTCAATCAGAAATGAGATTCAACTACCACAGTCTCCGCACAAACTCGTCTCCGAGGGCTTCTGCATGATTGCAATATGGTTACTTGTTGTCCTACTGCGCTCTCCAAGGATTCTGGCAGTCAACACGAAAAACGAACAGATCGTTGCTCTAGAGCTTCATCTTTACTTCAGTCTACTGCTTTCCAGTGAGACTTGTGAGGAACGGTGCAAGGAGATGTATCATGACCTTGTGCGATTTTTGCACAAGCCTATGCAAGGTAACAACATGATGGCGGTAGAATCCTCAGGTATACGAGCTCGAGAAGAAAACACCTACGTTGTCGACCCCTGTCTCAGATATCGACGCTTGTGTGTCGGAAATGGAGACATTTGGCTAGCTGAAATGTTTGCATTGCGGAAATCAAATCTGTTAAGCTGACATATCAGGAACTCAAGACAGGCCCAAGACGCTTGGCAGACCAGGGATTTTTCTGCATTTAGGAGGTTCGACACGAATTATCTCGCATGTCCACTGAGTATCGCAAAAATAAGAACCTGCCTGTGTCGAAGAGTTGTCGTGCTGATATCAGTGCGCATTGTTACACCAAGTGCGAGATCTCAGACGAAGAAATTGAAAAAATTGGACAAGCCACTCCCCCCTAAAGATTTTTCATGCGAGGCAAAGGATATCTGCCAACGTGTATGGGGAGAGATGCAAAAACATCCGTTGAACTGGTTCTGTCATAAAGGTTTTTTAATCTCACCTACACAGGATGCAATACGGAAGCATAAATCTTCAAATGGATACAAGCCATCTGCGAAAGTTCCGCCAAGCTGCAAGTGCTTTTTGACTTTTTCGACCGGCACGGCAATTGAATGCTTCTCAATAGATCGAGTCAACGCAGCTCTGCAACTGGTTGGATCATTACCTTTGACAGATCCGGCTTTGTCAATGGTGAATCTGCATGATCCGAATCAAGACGTCGAGGCTTTAGAATTGTCGCAGGCAAATATGAAGGAAATTCTCAACAGTCGTTCGCTAGATTCGCAGCAACTCGACGTCATGTCGCACACTGATGTTCCGGCTACTTGCAGCTTCAAGACATTTTCCACGCAAACAGATCCATTTCGGCGAAAAACAGGCAAGAAACGAAAGGCAGACGGCGTTGCTACGACCGACCAGCTGCAGTCGACAAAACAACGACCTGGGTCTGCGAAGCGTCGCGAAGAGTCAGTCACAGCGTTGACTGATGCTATTCATGCGCAACCAGAAGGCCCATTTGTGTTCGATAGCGTTGTCGTCCCATCCCAAGCGAATACGGGTCAAAGCATTCATTCCGATTCCCTCAACCTTGCTACAAAGTTTGATCATGAGGCCCTCGATAGAGAGCTTCAAAATGTAGATGATCTCGAGAAACTTGCTGCTGAGGCCTTGCAGTGGTTAGAAGGTGAATCGATCAATGCGTTGCCAGCACCAACAGCAAATTTGCCATGGTCGTCTGATTATCGGATCCCGGTGTTGACAAATGACAATGACTTCAGCAGGTCTTTCGACGTGGAGGACTTGACGATTGCAGCGTTCCAGGATGTTGAACAAGAACCACCAAGCTTAGCGCAAATACTCGATACTGGTGGAAGCATGACGATGGGTCTTGCAGACGCGCATACAGCTCCACTCATACCCCTGATGCACACAAGGGAGATGCTAGGTGCCGACATGGCATCTAGAGCTGAGGCTAGTGGCAGACAGGGCGTTGCAGGATTGCCTCCATACGATATATCTTTTCTTTAATCCGCTTGTCGACGAAAAAATTGGTGGTTGCTGTCATGATGACAGTGTGATCGCCCTTGATATACAGAAGGATAGAAGAAGTGAGCTATCTATGTGTCATGGTCTCCTCTCGTCATATAGTTAATTCCTCCTCCACGTTTGGTGTTGCGGGACTGTCTTGTGTACTCGACTCAACAGTTGCAGTTTAAGCCTAGCTTTCCAAATCATCAAAAAGCCAGCACCGATTGCGACAACGAAAGAAAGAATGTGCTCGTGCCAATCAACTCCAGAAAACACAAAAGCAGTTGAAATCGTAGAGAGTATGCTACTGAAGTCTTTGAATCGTTCCAGAATGTTTTTTGCTCTCTCATGACCAAGACGCCTGATGTTGTGCTTAACTTTGCAATTATAATAGCACGACTACACCTCAATTACAGCGATAACTTCGACAAACAGCGATCGTGAGTAAATTTGAGTTTGAGGACACATGCAGGGTGATGAGCCGCTCTACGGCTGCAGTTTTCAGATCGCGAAACGGGCAAGTTAATACAAAGGGAACGCCCAGCTGCAGACACCAGGGTGAGAGAACCTGGAAAATGGTCTCGAGAAGTACTCGGAAACTTCGTGAATCGGTTTTTGTCAAGCGTTGAAATGCGTGCGTGAAATTGTCTGAATTTGCGTCAATTCACCAGCCAAGATTATACTGCAGTGTTCGAAGCAGACAGTGATCATGATCAATAAGCTATCGTGAATGCCATGAGCGAGTGAAATGATGTGTTTATCCAGCTAGGGCCGTCTTGTCAGTCGAAATCAGGCACCATGGAGGAGCTTGGAGGAAGCAGTTGTGGCAACAGAGACTTACACCATGTTAAGCTAATGTGATGTAGAAAACGTGTGTTGCTGAGAATATGACAAAGGTGCGAGAAGCGTTTTTTATATACATTGCCAGTGTAAACTAGACTAAGCAGAGAATACAAAGGTGAGCGATTGCGACGAACCTGAAAGCAGACTAACGAACTGGACTAGACGAATTGGTGACGTCTGTTTGAGTTCGACTCTTGGCACTTGCCGATAACGCGCACAAGGCCAAGTCAGTTGGACGAGGAGAAGGATCCATGGCGGAGGCCAAAAACCCTCGAAGGTAAGGTTGCAACCTAGAGGCGGAAGCGCCAAAGTATGGGCGATGAGGTCAAGCTGAGACGCGACAATTGGGGAAAGTTGAGGCAATGCCAGTGAGGCTGCATTCAGGAGGAACCGTGGAGATGGAAGAGTGAGAGCCATGTTTGAGATAGCCATTGGGTTGGTAACGTGATAAGGGCAAGGTCAAGCAGCATGGTAATGTGTAGCGAAGATGGTAGCAAGAAGCACATGGCAGCCATTTGAGCCTAGGACAAGGGAGCGGGCAGTTCAGTCCGTAACACGATGCTCTTGTTTCTAGTGTGCTTGATTGAATTTGTTGCTTTATGCATAAGGAGGTAGCGATATGACATATGCACGATTGGGAGTGATTCTCAGCACATGACCAAGCTTGGCAACTCTATCACCGAAGCTAATGTCAGGCGCGCTTTGTTTCTCTCGTCGTCGCGCTTCTCACGCATTTTCATGTGCACCACATATGCATGAACAGCACAAGCAAGCAGGCAGCTGTCACCTGCACAACACTCGCTTGACTTCATTTGCGTCATTCAGGCACAAATGAAGCCCAAGCAGCTAGAAATAGTCAGCGCGAGCCAAGTGAAGGCGAGTAAGTCTGATGGGCGTCGCCGTAGCTAAAGATCACACCAGAAGATCATCAATGACGACAGTATTGCGTTTCATCCGAATGTACGCTCTTGTCGCCGCTGTTGAAAGCTTGCGCAAGTTCTTCATGTTGACTTTGATAGGCACCAAACAGGGCATAGTAGTGAGCTTGCTCGTCGTTGAAAAGCTCGAAGATCTGTTTCTTTTTAATCAAACGCACCATTCTGTGCCTTGACGCAAACGTGCTGAGCCTCGTTCTTCTCTGTCGCGAATCGCAAGTGAATGATCCGGTTACTACAAACGACCGGCCTTAAACAACCGGCCAACAACCGGCGGCCGGTTGTTCTGGCGGCAAAGACAACCGGCCTGAAATGAAACAACCGGGCTCAAAACCCAAAACAGCCGGCCGCAACCGGCTAGCCAATCAGATTCAAGCGCCGGTTGTATTGGCTCGACCGCAAAAAAACAAAAAAAAAAGGGAAGCACTCACGCTGAACTGCTCTGCTGTGTTTGATGCGTATACTGCAATGAGACGCGTACGGTGGATCGTCCTCAAGGTTAAAAGACGAATCACCGACGAACTGTCCTTGGATTTTCTTGTTGCCGCTTCCAAATGGCAAGCTGACTGGTGCAAGTCAAGTCATCCAATCTTGGCACTCATACAATTTTGCTGAAGTTTCTACATTCCTGCCAGGCAGACCCTACTATACTGTTGTGATATAAAGCTCCTCGGCCTCACCAAAGTGTGGAAGTACCTTTGATGAGGTGGGATAACCGTACGCAAAGCCGGGCATAATATATACAGCAGATGTCGGGCTGCCTGCGCGCGGTTTGGCTATCAAGTACGACGGTTCGAAACACGATGGTGCAGCTGCATTAATTTCAACCAAAAAGGTAGAGTCTCAAAAAGCAATGCATATGACGACTAGCTCGCTGAATACCATCAGATCTGCCTTTCACTCTGTGGACTCAGCGTATGCAGAAGTTCAGTCCGACTTTTACAGGGGTATGCAGCAGGAGATGCGTCAATTTGGTATTGTGATTCATCAACCACATCCCGATAAATAGACCTTTACACCTGAATCTGCGAACGGACTCGACTCTTTCCAAGACCACTATGACATGTTTGTTTTTGACGAAGACAATAATCATGCATCTGGTGATACAGCTTCCGTCGCCGCAGCGAAACCGCGTCCATCCAAATCTAAACCCAAACGATCGTGTGCAGCAAAAGTCAAAGAACGGCAGGAACCATCAGCTCGTGCCTCGAAGCTTGCTTCTAAAGCAGTCAATTGCGACAGCCCGTCGACATCCGAGTCATCGGACCAAAGCTTCAGCATGCTTGCAGCACGCAACAAGAAGCTGTTGGACGAAGAAGCTCAGTATCGAAAGACACGCCATGTGGAGACTACACAAAGGCCAGCTTCAGTAGATGGTGCAAGATGTGAAGTAAAGCCGGAGCCACTCGGTCGATGCCAAGAAGAAATGCGACAATGAATCTGGGACCCAACATGTGCCGACCCATGATTATGATTTGCGACAAAAAACCACGACTCGCACCGCAGGCGAAACATTTGGTAGTCCGCGTAAGCCGAAGAAGCGTCAGCGATGATTGGTATTTCAGGCTCCCGCGAGCAAATTTCATGAGCGTACCGATTGGAGGTTGCTCAACTATGATCGCTTCAACGCGTGAACAGTCACAGTTTATGTCCTTCAACAAGGTCATCCCTCTATAGATTTCTTCCTGCAATCCTAACCTAGATTTCTCTTTCTTTTCAACACTCTCGGTGAAGGCAATATAACGTGAGCTTGGTCAGTGATTGATAACTATCAAGTTCCAACAACGTTATACTATGAGTATCAAGTCGGGTATACATGAGTTGACATATCCGTTGCGGAAGAACATCAGCTCAAGAACAAGCAAGCACATATGTACGGAATGGCTGGCTACCGAAGACAAGTCGCAAATCTCAACTACCTGACCAGACAGCTAGTCATTACAGGATTTGTAGCAGTATGAACTTGAAGAACGCTCTCGGATGGTCTCTCTAAGCTACTCAAGAGGCTTGCTATCAGGTGCGAAAAGTTTGCGCCAAAGCGCAGGCGTGTCTTTTTTTTTCTCGTGCTGAGAGGGGCATTTGGGCCGGTTGTCTTGGTGCCAGAACAACCGGCCTACAACCGGCGGCCGGTTGCTGGCCGGTTGTTTAAGGCCTGTTGTTTCTTGTACCCGGCGATATCAGTATCTCCAGTGAATGTTTGTCGGGTTCAAAATTCACCTCTTCTTGAATGAAACCCACGTGGGAAGGCATCATTTTCATGAGATTTTTTCCAGAATGTTCTCCACATCGATGCAAAATTGAGCTGACCACGTCGCGCTAGTGCTAATTCTTTCGTGGAAGAATCACACCTGCCTCGTTTACAGACATTGAATAGGTCAATTGGAGTTTGTTTGACGATACTCCTCGTGCTTGCACTCAAAAAGTGCTCAAAGCGTTACCTGTGTACGTTTGTTAAGCCTTCTGGGAAATCAAGGTCACCCTTTATGTGTGGTTGCTCTAGATCGTATTCTGCGAAGGTGATAACTGGACACTCAAGCTCCACAGCAACTGTATCAGTACATGGAATCAACGTGTACCAATTATTCAGACAAGTCTCCATCGTCTCCTGTAACACCTCTCACTGCCGTCACAGTCAATTTATCGGCCATGCATTACAATTGGTTCACGACTGGATTCGTGTTGGTCCTCGTCACGCGATCATTCGTTACAATCACAGTTCAGTGTGCAAAAGACGGTGACATTCCTATGCCGAAGAAAGCACGTTCGCAGCCAAGCGAAGACAATGGCCAAGGCAACGCCGCAGGACGGTCAGGAAAATCGCGACATAGCGAAAGAGAGTCTCAATTTCAGTCTGTAGCGATTGAGATGATTCTCTTCCCGGGGCCCGGTCACGTTGGCGAAAATTGTCAACAAATTTGCGATCGATGGTTCGTTGAGCTCGAAGCCTTCATATCGAAAGCACAAGCTGGCTTCAGTATGCTGAGATATCCTATGATCTTCAAAGATGACGGCACTGACTTGCGCTGGTGTTCAAACGGAGGAAAAGTTACCGAAAGCAACACCGGATTCAAGATCGATCCATGCCTTTATTATCGACGCTATTGCATTGTGAACTCTGATATTTGGTTAACTGCCTTTGAACCGGATCAACTTGCTGATGGGATAGACCGTGACCTCGACGAAGCGTTACGAGCGACGGGAGACTTGGCAAGTCAGACATTAAGGGGTTCTTGGCCTGTGACCCGCGATTCATTGTCAAATTCGCAAACTTTGTCAATACTGAACTATTGGCTTGGTCATTGTTGCATGTGCCGAAAATTTCTCGTTTTTGCAATAGTGCGGAAGGAAAATCCGGTAACACAAGCTGCCAATTGCGGAAAAGCTTACAAATACGCTGGAACGAATCCACCGGAATCGGTACGGTGTCATCCGAATGACATTTGTACCCGGATAACCAGTTTCCTTTTTGTAAGCAATCGCCGATCAAATCAGTGGTTCTGTCATTCTGCCTTTGTCGTGAAGGGTAGCGGAGGACAGGGTATCAAATGGACGGATGACAAAGCAGGGCATTGCCCGTGCGAGCTAGAGGATCCCAGAGGTCAATTCAGTCACGAAACGCAATGCTTTTCGCCCCAAGACATTCTGAAAGGAATGGTCGATGCGAAAGTAAGGTCAATTTCAGCTCAGCAACAGGCGCTGCAAATCACATCCTTAAGAACCATTATGGATACTTCAGATGACGTCCGGACGAGTCAAGCCGGACTAAACTCACTTATTGTTTCAGAATCGATTGAGAATGAATTCCCATTCCTCGACGAACTCCTGTTGATGGCAGATTTGCCGGAGATCGCTGAGTTCCCTGCACAACTTCGTCCAAATGATCAACAGCAGCACGGGAGCTTCGATCTTCAAAACACTCCTCGCCTCGCGGAGCCTCGTCCACTTGATGAGCTTGCTTTCGCCGGGGCGGTATCGACACATACACAGATTGGACAGCTTGATTCTCTTGCCAGTCAGCAATACTACCAGAATCTGCGTCAGTCACAACAACAACTGATCAGCTCGACGTCATTAATCAATCCTGAACTTACAATCGGCGGCGACATCCGCACGGAAGATCAATTCTCGTTTCACTCAAATATTGATAGTTTACTCTCTGCGCAGCCTCGAACACAGCAAGTCAATCAAGATTCAGGATCTGCCAATGAAGCTTCTACCTCTGGTACTGCTTCGATAATCCGGTCAACTGGTAGAAACAACCGCAAACGCAAACGGAAAGCCAGCGAACTAGAGCCAATGGATCGAACCAGAGTCTCGGATTCTCGGTCAGCATTCATCGATTTAGATGCTGCAAATGACGCATTGCCCCGCCACAACAGAGATGAAGGGACTTTAGAGTCCGTTTTTCGATTGGATCAGGGCACTAGTTTCAATGTTGAAGATCCAGAGCCAGTGCAGCACCCTCTAGCGCAAATTGTCTCCGAGACTACCGACGCATCTGCTGACGTCGATTCAACTACCAAACCAGACAAAGACTTGTTGGACCTATTTCCTCCATTTCTATAGCCATAGATTTTATCAGGTCTTGATACATCAGCATTGAGCATGACGTCATCAAATGTAACCAAAGCTTGAGTTGAAGGCTGAGCCTCCTGCAAAATATGAGTTTGGGGTGGACACGGGGAAATCTCAATTGGCCACTTTGACAGTCATCCAATGTTGCACGTGAAATGAGCGGTCTTGTGAAACCGAACGATAGCGGGGGACAATATTGAATGCCGTTCAGCTAGTAATATCGACTCTGGATGTCCAATTATCAAGCGTTCATGTAAGCTGAAAAAGATCGCCCTTCGTCTTGTAATAGACCGCCTAGCACGTGTCTTTAGTAAGTGCACCAACAGTACTCGTCTCTCTGTGTTCCGTCTCTCTGCGTTCTAGTCTCTCTCTGCTCTCGTCTCTCTACGCTCTCGTCTCTCCGTGTTCTCTGCCCGCTGTGCTTCTCTATGGTGCATGTTATCGCCACGCAAGACTTCCCAAGCTGATACAACACAGCACGGCACTCTCTAGCGACATTCACAGAAGCAGACGTAGGCACGCACGCAATTGCTGAGCAGTGTCGCTATCACACTCCTCATTGCTTTTCATGTAGCTAGCTTGGTAATCATGCACGGGCAAGGTTTGAATACTGCAATGTAACGGCCGATGACAAATTGACGCATCTTCACACGTTTTCAAGCCTTTTAACCTCCCGAAAGAGTGACCGATTCAGGTGCTTTTCAAGTACTTTGCAAGAACCTTTTAAGTAGTTTTCAATCAAGATTCAAGTATTATTCACGCGTTGTCCCATACTTTCACGCATTTGATCTCGTGCGACTTTCACGCGCGGCTTTCGCACCCGAAAAAGCCACTTGACGCCAAACCCCACCAAGACGCTCTTTCAGCGGACTTACCGGCATCAACGCCAGAAGGATTTCCCGGATTTGTCTCAGCATCACTGTCAGTCGATTTGACGCCGATCTCGATCCAAAGCTAATCCGAGTACTTTGCGCCTCCACTAACTCTCGACAGCTGGCAAAGGCCTCCGCCTCTTGTGCCAGCTTCTTTGCCAATCGATCTGGCCTCGATGGCTTCACTGCGGCCGCTTTCACAATCGCCAACTTACGGAGCTGCAGGTACTGCATCAAATGCAGAAACATTTGACTTGCCGTCCTCGCGCTTTGCGCTACAAGTGTCTTGCACCGACTTACGCCGTGCTTTTCCTGTGCTTTTGATTCAAAACTTTCAAGCAGCATCTCAAGCGAGCGTGACGGTATCTCAATCTGCAAGATTCGAGTCAAGCAGCAAGGTCTCCTCTTCTTCATTGCCCGACAATGTCCAAAGCAATCCCTCGTTCAGGCAGCCTCGCTCAAACAACCATGCTGTATTGCTTGCTAACCTTAATTCAAGTCCGCACCACGCATGGAGACGTTGAGACAATTGCACACACAACTCACCGCAATCGTTATCACAACGATGAATGTCACTGAACCGTGCAAGCATTGTCACACTGTGCCACACTGCGGAACACAGACAATTGGCGAATACACAAGCTGTCGCGCCGTCCTTTTGGCCATCGCCGGCAATCGAAGCACGTTGCAAGACTAGACCTACGATACTTCCTAACTGAGTTTGCGACCTTGTCCAGTGGAAAGACTCTCTGGCCTTGTCTAGGATACAAAAAATGAGGAGCACCTATCTTGTTCTCGTGCCTGTCTGAAAAAATGCTCCCATAACATTTGAGCCGAACTCCTTCCATAGCGCTGGCCGAGGATCTGCGACAGAGATTTCTAGGAAAATGGACACAAAAGCCGAGAGGGACGACTTGACAAAGAGTTGTAGCGGAATACTCTGCAGACACCATGTCTCTCTCTGCTCAATATTGAGCGATTTTGCCATGTTGGTTAGAATCCTCGCCTCCTACGGAGAGTCTCGGATATCGAGATACCACCATTTTTCAGGGGGCTGAATTTCCAGTACGACATCTTTGCCAAAATTGCAAATTGCAGGTCAGAGACGAGCCATTGGCTTCATTGCAAAATGGACTGGCGCATACATGTGCCAATAGAAAACTGCAACATCGTAGAACTGGAACTTGATGGGGTTGACTACGCGAAAACGTGTATCTGCAGCTGAAGTTCATTTCAATCTCTTCAGGATTTATTAATCTCAGTGGCTGCAAATTATATTGGATTCTGTCCTGTTGTGATATAAAGCTCCTCGGCCTCACTTCCGCACTTTGGTGAGGTGGGATAACCGTGCGCAAATCCGGGCATGATAGGTAAATGAGCCTTGTGTTCGAATCCCGAGAGGGGCATTATAATCCAACCTGTTCTCGAAGGACTTAAAAAAAGGGAAGTTGCTGCCGATAGGGACATGATTCAGCGTTAGACCCAGAGGGGTGCTCTCGGGACATGTAGCCTCGGAGCTAGGGGGAGTGTTGTGATATCAAGCTCCTCGGCCTCACCAAAGTGCGGAAGTACCTTTGGTGAGGTGGGAACCGTGCGCAAATCCGGGCATGATATGTCCGTGACTGAGTAATTTGAACTTTAAGGCTACTTACGACCAGCACGTGATTCAAGCAATGGTCACAATTTCTACTCGACAGCTATAAAGAGCAGGTAACTGCGAAGTTTGAAAACTGCTCAGGTGGATTATCTGAAAGATGGCCTGAAATCAGGCTTACATATGCATTGATCCATTCTAGCTTGACGCGCACACAGAGTAGTTCTAGCACTTGCAATTTGCGAACGAGCGCTGTCCGGTCTGTAAGAGTTCTGTCATTGTTGATGTGGGTTAGCAGCGGCTCTCAAATGAACAGACTCGCCACGAGACTGATTTCATTTCTAGCTTTTCATGCTGGTTTCACAGCAACGGTCCAATGTGCCAAGGCAACGAATCCGGACCAGCCTACAGAATCAAACTTTCAATCAGTCGGGTTCGAAATGATCCTTTTTCCTGGTCCCATTCATTCTGATGGGAATTGTCAACAGGTCTGTGATAAGTGGTTTAAGACACTCGAAGCGTTCATTCAGAAACCACAACGAGGTCATAGTATGCTGAGGTGGGCAAAGGTATTTCGAAAGGACAAGGCAAAGATACGACGGCCAAACAAAGGAGAAAAAGCAAATTCAGCCGACAAAGGGTTCCAAATCGACCCATGTCTCTATTACTATCAACATTGTACGTTCAACGCCGACATCTGGCTTGTGCCTTTCAAATTAGACGACTTCGCCGGCAAAATAGACAAAGATGCCAACGCAGCGCTTCAAGAAGCGATAACCGTTGCTAGAAAAACGTTGCGAGACTCGCTTCCCGTCACATTGCACAGTTTGTCAGCCCTGGACATCTCTTCTCGAATAGACTTTTGGCGTGGTCAATCCTGCATGTGACAAAGATTCCTCATTTTTCCCACGGTTTTCAAAGAGAATTACGGTGCAAGGCCTTCCCCGATCCCGGACGGTTCTCCGAACCCGGACAGAAAGGGAAAAATATCCAGGGAGTTTCCGCAGGGCGGATGTCATCCAAATGTGATTTGCACTCGATTGACCGACTTGCTATTCAACCTGAACCAAAGATCTAATCAATGGTTCTGCAACATGGCTTTTGTTGTCACCAGCACTGGAGGCCAAGGAACCGATTCTTCTCGCGATATTGCGGGTCATTGCGCATGCGAGCTGACAACTGGCAGAAACCCTTTCATGTTGAAGACCGAGTGCTTTTCTCCAGCGGATATTTTGAGAGGGATTATCGCTGCTGAAGTCAGACCGGTGTCACAATCGCAGCTAGAAATCCAACTTCAATCCTTAAGAACGGTGTTGGTTGTGTCTGAAGAGGACGACCCCCTGGCCCAGTTGGACCTAATACACGATGAAGTCGCCGACCTCGACAATTTTTTGATTTTGGAAAGTCTTCTACCACTCGATGACTTTCCAGCTGAGCCCGATCCCAACTTTCAACAGTCGCTTCCAAATCTCGATGTCTCGAGCATCTCACAACAGTTGCATGCAAACGCGCACACATTTGATGAGCTTGCTCAAGCTGGCAGTCTTTTTACACACATGGCACTCGGTGAGCTCGATTTCCTTGCCAATCAAATAGCTCGTCAGCCTCAAAGACAAGGGTACCATCAGGCAAACCACTAGCGACACTTAACAAATCCAATGCTAGCTCCAGCTGTGAATCCTGAACTTGCGATTGGGAGCGACATTAGTCCTTATGGCCCTTTCTCTTTGCAATCGGGGTTCAATTTGGACAATATACCTTCTCAGCTATCTCTAACACAACAAGTCTACCAAGAATCATCGTGGGCAAACACAGCTTCCACCTCTAGATCATCTGCTGCTCACGGGTTAGCCGACAAAGTTAAACGCAAATGCAAAGCAAGTGAACTTGAGCCCATGGACCAGATCAGAGCCTCACAGTCGCAGTCAGCATTCAATGACTTGACTACCGCCAGTGATGCAATGCTTCCACAGGATGGAAATGAAAGATCTCTGGAATCAATGTATCAATCCCAGGGCGACATAACAATCGCCGGCTCTGATTCTGATCCGGTGCATGACGCCGTCGTGGACATTATGTCAGATCCGGCTACCGCTGGAGAAATCGACGATTTCGATGGCTCCACAGAGCAAGACGCAGACGGATTTAATCCGTTTCTTTGACGTTCTTTGCCTATGACTGTAGCTTTAGGCGTTCAATATGCTTTGTCATTTGAGTTGTCATAGTTTCCTTCAACAATTCCTTTCTGATTATCCAGATGACTTCTCATCTCGAATATAGCCTGAATTGTTGTGATATGCACATGAAGCTCCTCGGCCGTCAGCAAGGTGCGGGAGTATCTTTGGTCAGATGGGATAGCCGTTTGCAAACCTGGGCACAACACGAGTGTGGGTTCTATATTTTTCTATGTCGACTGTACAAGTACTAGAAGTCGAGATCCCCGTTCTTGCTTTTTAAATTTGGGGCTTGCAAGGATCATCAAAGATGCTCAGCTGAAAGTAAGTTGAAAATGTAGTTGCATCAGATTAAGATTCGTCTAGAAAGTTTGCTACACATCAGTATCACAGTTAGATTGTTCACCTGGACGCAATATGCATTAAAGCTAGATTTAATGTTTGGCTCCGAGTTTTCACGGCGCCGGGCGTAGATGAACCACACAAAATGCTACAGTAGCCACTTCTGAAGGTCACAAAATCAATTTATCAGCGAATCACGTCATACTGAATTTGCACACCAACGGCCGTGGCTTCGTCGGTGAACATGTCGCTTGTGTCCAGGCTGATCACTTTTGGCAAGCTAAGCTTTGTTCTGCAACTGATCTACTTCCAGCTTCCCCGGACAGGCTACTGTGTCAACCCAAGTACAGACGACGAGTCTTCGAGTAGTGGTGGTAAAAAGGCCTTTCAGTCAGTTGGATTTGAAATGTATCTATTTCCTCGTCGCTCTGCCGTCGACCCAAACGCCTGCACAGAGATCTGCAAACCTCGAGTCGCTGATCTGAAAGTTTTTTTCCAGCAGCCTATACAAGGCGAGAGCTTTCTGAAGTACCGTCTTTATCGGTTTTTTCCAAAACCAGGCAGCACTTCTGATGTTCCGTTTGCGGACCTGTCGTATCGTCTCAAACGCGACCACGGTGTCAAAGTCGAAGTTTTTTATGTCGATCAATGCCTCTATCGACATCGCTTCTGTATCACGAACGGTTATATCTGGCTTGTACCCTTTGCGTTTTCTGACAAGCTCGGCGATGTCGACGTAAACAACAAAATGACTGCGTCCATAGCTATGCAAGTCATCGGCCAGCAATTAGGTTGGCCATGGCTCAGGGGCGCACCCGAATCACGACAGCAGACTTCCGAACAGACTACGGCGGCTGTCGTACCCCAAGCTTGTCTATGTATTCAGATCCAATATCTTTATCTTATTCGGACTGATATTCGGCAACCGGATGCAAAGTCTGGAAAGGATGCAAGTCTGGACTGCAGTCCAGCGAAAATTTGCAAACGCATTAATGAACGACTTTCCAAACAGGAGGCTCCGTTGAACAAGTGGTTCTGCGGAGGATATTTCAATATTCCAGATCTGCCAGATCTTCCATCGAAGGAGCGTTCCAAGGTACAGAAGCCATGCGTGTGTGCAGCAACTGATCTTGCTGGGGACGGACGATATGCCGAGACTAGTGCATGTGTGGACAGAGAAATCATCCATCGAATCCTTCAACAGGCGAGATTGCCAGGCGTTCAAATTACATCAGTGGCAACGATCAATGCAGCAGAGCATAATCATCCAGAGGCGACAACGTTACAGCCCGAGACAATCGAGGCGACGGCAGTTGATGACTTTGCCAGACAGCACATATCATGGAATCTTGGCGACGCAGGCCCGTCCAGGCCGTCAGGACCCATTGATCAACATGATGTCACACCAAGTGCAGCTGAGCAAACGTCTGAGATCTCGCTTGACAATCTCGCTAAAGTGTCCGACATGTCTGCAAATGAAGTCGACATGAGCGATTTGTTGATGTTGGCCGATTCAATTCACGAGCACATCCGGGAGCACCGTTCGCGAGGTAAGCAGCCAGCTGAAATCATTGGACCAGTGCGACCCGACTTGTTTCTTGGCAGCGTTGGATCTCATCAACCCGGTATTGCGACGTCCACGAACGGCCTCGATCAGCTCGGATGGATAGCAGAGGCACATCTAGCCAGTGCTGAGGCGGCCGAGTGGGCTTCGCTTGAACCAGGTGTGCGGGAAACGCGTAGCTCGGCAGGCGCTCGACAAGGCAAACGCAAAGCAGATGAGGCAGGCACGAGCGGTACGGCAACGAAGAAGCGTAGCATTAGCAAACTGACGAGCGCTCAACACCTGTCAGCTGGTCGAGGCGACGAGGAGTTCTTTGATCTCGATCGAGCATTGGACGAAGACGTGGATGTTGGGTTTGCGGATACGGGCAGCCTGTCCGACCCGCTAGCTTTGTCATCCGGTATTACTGTCGAGTCTGACGATGCTGATGACACAAGCGACGACACAAGTGGTGATGAGTGGCAACCCAATGAGAACCTCTCCAGTGACGATGACTGGCCACCCCAATTTCTGTAGCGCTAGCCCTATTCACCGCAGCGAATGGTACTAACCTGTGTTTATAGCCTGCAAGCAGCATGAAGCCAAAGATGGGACTAGTCGCGAGCTGATAAAATGACTAAACCGGCACAGGTTGAACCGCATACAAGATCGCTCGATTGTTTTGATTGGAACATAGGTCTTGTTGATTTGACAAGGTGCCAGTCAAAATCCTGTGCCAAAACACCAATGAAGTATGTACAGTGTCGATAGAAAGTCTCTCAGTCGATGCGGAAGCCACCGCGACTTGGATCAGATACCGTTGTAGTCTTAATTACGCAGATCAAGGAAGCCCTCGTCAGAGAGCCGTCCTAATTCTCCGAAACTTTGTCATCAGCGAGTCGACAATGGCTTCTGCTTCATCTGTGATTCGTTATGGACACTGTGCATACTTCTTCGATGCTTCGTCTAGATTTGACTGTTGATGTACTTGTACTTGTCGGCAAGCTTCAGATTTAGTGCCTTCAGAAGTCGTTCTTGTCGTTCTTGTCGTTGACTCGTCGCGGATTTTTGTTTTTCGTCTCACGCTTCCTGACGGCAACTCCGCGCAACGAATAGAAAGACACGTCACAAACTTCATCTGTCATCAGGCCGAGCTAGAGATCCCTCACAAGCTTTCGCTAGGGATACAATCAACAATCTCATAGACACCTGACGACGTTGAAGATGCTCTCCTTCACTCTGGTGGCCCTGCTGCTGATCGGCCTCACAGCGGCGCAATTCCAATTCTTTGATAGCATGTTCGGCGGCGGCGGCCATGCTCATCAACAACAGCATCAGAAACCTGTTCGTGGCCCAGATTGGTACAACGGACTTGCGCTCAATACGGAGTGTGATTCAGGCGCCTACCTATGTCCTGGCACGATGGACTGTGTGGAGAAGCCTGCGGCGTGTCCTTGTCCGCACGACTTGACGCGATGTGTGGTGGGTGGACAGAGGGTCTGTATCAGCAAGCAGGCGGGTGTGGAGAATGTGTGTGAGGAGGTGGAGGACTATCACCTGGCGTTATGAGGCTTCCGGATCGGTCTCTGCCTCCTCCTGACCAGTGATCATCTATGGGCCGCGCCTTCATTCGGCCTAGGTCGCCTACTTCTTGCGATCGTCTTCTCGATCTCTGGGCCCTTCTTTATCCTTGTTATAGCATCTAGCGCCTTTTACCCAAATCACGGTCGCGTCTCTGTTGCGTTTTTCGGCTTCTTCCGACGAAATTTCTTGGAAAACATCGCATTCGCCCGCAACACCCTGGAGGCTGAGCTATATTGCATGCAGATGCCCTTGATCTGTGCTTGTACATCATTCAGATAGCGCTTTAGCGTGTCTCAATCGACTCAAGCATGTCCGTAACGCAGACCATTGCCGCAGAGGCATGTGAACGGCATAGCAGTGCAGAGAAACGCGATGTCGCCACCGAGACCGACCTTGGATCTGCTCCGCTCAACCCAGTCGACGCGTACCCAGAAGGTGGCTACGGCTGGATCGTCGTTCTCGGTGCAGCTCTCATCTTCTTCAACGGCTGGGGCTTCAGTAATGCCTATGGCGTCTTCCAGACTTACTATGAAGAACTCTTTCCAGACTCATCGCCGTCTGTGATTGCACTCATTGGATCGCTACAGGCGTGCCTGATTGAAGGCACAGGCATGCTTGTCGGTGTCTTTGTCGATCGTTACGGCATGCGGCCTGTCATGCTTGTCGGCGCCATTCTTCAAGTCGGCGCGCTGCTAGCTGCTTCTTTTAGCACTGCCATTTGGCAACTCTACCTCTCACAGGGTGTCATGCATGGTCTTGGTGCAGGTGCACTGTACATTGTCGCCGTCAGCGCTCCAGGTACTTGGTTCCACAAGCGGAAAGCAACCGCTTACGGCATCCTATACACCTCTTCCGGTCTTGGCGGCGTGCTTTGGCCCATCATCCTGACACAACTCTTTGGCAAAGTCGGCTATGGCTGGACGATGCGCATCACTATGTTCATCACGCTTGTACAATGCGTCATTGGTTGTCTACTGCTCCGCAATCGGCCCTTGAATACAGCGGCTACCGTCAGCGACGACAAGCTTGCCGGTAGGACTGCACTTCCAGAAGCCCAAGTCGAAGTGCAAGACGTCAACATCTACAAGAGCAAGACCCTTTGGTACTGTGCCGCCGGCTATTTTATACTCAGCATCGGCATGCTTTCACCCATGTTTTACATTGGCACGTTTGCAAAAGTCTGCGGCATGTCAGACCATCTGTCCTTCTACCTCCTCTCGATGCTCAACGCTGCTTCAATCCCAGGACGGACCATTTGTGGCTGGCTCGCCGACCGCTATGGTCGCATGAATGTGCTCTGCCTCTCCATTCTCGCCGCCGCGCTCGTTCAACTCATCATGTGGAGCACAATCCGCACGAATGCCGAAATCATCCTCTTTGCGTGTTTCTACGGTTTTGCATTTGGCGGCCTCATCAGTCTCATGCCAGCCGTGACTGCTCAAGTCTGCGGCCAAGAAAAGCTCGCGTCAAAGTTTGGCGTTGTCAGCGCACTCGGCGGCGCCGGCACGCTCGTCGGTGCGCCAATTGCTGCACTCTTTCTGGGCGACACGGCAGCGTCTTATACAGGCTGCATCTTGTTTAGTGGGTTCTTCATGCTGCTGGCGTGCTTGTGGTATGCAGGCTTGCGGTTCCACACGGACCGGCGTATATTTGTCATTCTTTAGCATTTACATTGCTTCTCTAGATATTTAGCATAGATGATCATGTTGATGCTTCTTACATACACCGACATTGCCATGCAACCCTTCACAACCGAGATTGACTTGCAAGGTTGTTTACTTCTAATGAGGACTAAAGGGAATTGTAGCTCATTGAGAAATTTTGAAGATTAGTTACGTCTTCATGACCTATGTGCATGACGAACGTTAAATTCACAGGAGAGGCCCAGGTGCAAATCAATTCCAAAGGAATCTCCTCGCTTGTCGTTGAAGCGCAAACTCATAGTATGCCGTCAATTTCGCCCAAAAGACCTTGGAAATCTGCATCCGGTTCAGCTCCTACAGCTGTTGATAGGCCTCTTGTCTCGTCGCTCAAGTCGCCAATTGCTGCAAAGTAATCTGAGAATTGAAGATTGTCTGGGTCGACGTCAGTGGAACTCGCTAGCTGATCATGAGCGCCAAGAGCTGGAGCGGGTGCTTCTTGGTGCGTCGCAACATCTCGGAAGAAGTCGGAGAACTGAAGATTGTCTGGATCGACCCTAGAGCTCGGCCCAGAAGACATTCGAGGACCTTTTGGGGTCAGATCAATAACTGAAGAGCTTTGCCCGAGCTCAATTTCTCTTTGTCCCACAAGAGTTAGGTCCCTTATCGGCTGTCTTGAAAAGAGAGTTTGATCAATTGGTTCTGACAACCTGGGCCGTTTAATTTGATGTTCATCATTCGAGAGACATATATCGCCTGCAGCTGCGCAATATTGAGGATGGCTAAATGGAGACGTGCGATGGGCGAACGAATTCAAGTTTTCAGCCAATGGCATTTGATCCCCAGCCGGAGAGAGTGGTCCAGATATCGTCACGTCGGAAACAGTGTTTGCATAGACTTGGTCAGCCTGCCAAGAGAGTCTGCTGAAAGTCTCATCCCCTGTTGGGTCAAAATTGTTAACAGAATATACTTGCGCTTGATTTGACATATGTCCAGACGCAAGATCTTGAATCCCGCTTGTTCTTGCGGTCGAACTCTCGGCGGCAAAGTTTCCTCTTGCCAACGTGGACGAGTGCTGTAGAAGCTGGTCGAAGAGGTCGGCATATAAATGGCCTGTTCGAGGGAGATTGTCGATATCAGTCAAATCCTGGATTGGATATAAAGAGCTGTCGAGATTGACATAGTACCTGGTTTCAATCTCCTTCAGTTCTTGCATAGCATTTCGGACTTCATCGTCCATTAAATGATCAACGTCTTCCGCGAACCATTTGTCAAAACGTTGTGAAAACTGCAAAAGTGCAATCATTGTTGCAGGATCTAGGCATGGTGTGATGAGGGAATCTTGCCGAAGAGTGTGCGTGAAGCAGGCTTCGCAGCGTGCCATGTGCTTTTGATCGCATGACACATCACCCACGTAATGACCTTTCAGACAACTCCATCCGCTGGGGATTGTTTCCGGACGTTCCGTAAATCTTTGACAAATTTCGTCTGGAGTGCAAGAGAGTCCTTGCGGAGGAGTAAGCGCATCGAAAATCCTTTTCCTGAAGGCCTGCCGAGCATGACGGACACAAAGCATGAAGAGAAATCTGCGACACATGCACGTATCACAGCTCGTTTCGCACGGCTGCCTTTTAAGAGCATACTGCCACCGTAGCTTATTCACCAGATTCGCACTAGTGCAGATTGGAGACGCGGGCCCTTGAACACATTTCAAGTCGGCCTTTTCTTCATCAATATTGACGAGCCAGGCGTCTGCTGTATTGAAGCAGAACAAGCGATGATGGACGCATTCATCCACGTTGAAGACAGGCCTTTCCGGATTGAGATAAGCGGCGTGCAATGGCTTCTTGCGTTGAAGCAGATGAGGACCTGGCACACGAGTATAAATGAGATTCATGAGCTCCTCGAACTGCATGTCACACAAGTCGCTACAGTCTTGAGCAGAGACCTGTGCCCGTGGCGGGAAATAAACCAGTTCTAAAACGACGCGTTGACACCCTGTTCCAAGTGGCACAGTGTGAACGTCTACTTCAAACCACAAGAATGTAGCATGCATCCAGAGTAGAACATCCAGGCTAGTGTGTAGCCAGCGGAAATCAAGAAAGAGCATATCGGACTCAATGACGATGTTTCAAGTGCTGGGCGGCACCTGAGAAATTCTTGGGATGCTCATCCAGTGCAGACGTTAGGGTCTATCAATCTGCTTGCCATCCGAAAGTAATGTCTAATATTCCCACGACCGCAGGGGTGTTTCCTCACAGAAGAATTACATAATAATTCGCACATCGAAGTTGTTGTGCCCGGGTTTGTAAACAGTCATGATGTCCGCCTCAGTTTCTCTTTGGATCACATCAGCTACTTTGACTTTTCTTTAATAGTCTCTCTCAATGGCAGACGATCCCCCAACACATGATCTCTTGGCGGGCAATCCCTCAGATGAAGCAGTTTTTGACACCGCTAGGAGTTCCATTGACGATGTCTCTAACACAGAATTTCGAAAGAGCAGTATGCTAAAACCAACACCTTTCACCACTCGTACTGGTAGAAACTCATCCAGCCCCACGCTTACCCTTGAGGCAGCTTCTGAACATGCAATGATCCACTTGACCATTCCGGAGCAGTATTCAGATTGTATGCTCATCAATACTATTCTGTCGCTTGGTGATGGAGACCATCGATGCCAAATATCATGTTAAGTAACAACTGATGATGAGGATTGCTCAAAATCAGCCCGTATCTGGCACTTGACAAGCAAAAGGCACAACAAGCGCGATGCAGCTAATGTACTTGTAGAGATGTTTCATCGGCAAGGCGTCGCTGCGCTGTACCCAAGCGTGCTCTCGCGCGTGGTGGAGGCACGGCTATTCGTCTTTAAACTTGTTCCTGCATTTCAAGCCTACATTTTACCTGCTTTCGGAATTTCTCGGTGAGGGCCACATATTTTGAGGCTCAAAAGATAATCTATCTACTTGTCTTGGGCTAGGTTGAAGCTGTGGGCAGTCCATTATAATAATAGTAGAAGCGCCGGGGTAGGTCACATCATGAATGCTTCCAATGACCCACGGAGACCTTGCATTGAGGCTCCCTCAACAATATAAACATGAGCTTGGTCAGTGATCGAGGACTGTCTGGTTCAATAACTGCACAATAGCAGCAGCAAATGTGAAATACTTGATGTCACGGACCATGACCCCGATGGGTAGAAGTCTGGGATACGGAAGTGTTGAGCCACGTGTGGTCGCCTAGGAGTACGAGATACGACTAACTCCAGTAAACAGACAAACAGGAGAAACCCGAGGTAGCTCCGAGGGTTACCCCTGATGAGTCTGATGAGTGAATAAGAGCAAGCGGATACGCTGGGACTATCCCTCATATAGCAACACCAATACTCAATAACCTTTGAAACCCCTCTCAGGATAGTTATACTGTTGGTGCACTTACTTAAGGTTCGTGCTAGGCGATCTATTACACTTGAGTAGACATATTTGTTGAAAAAGCACATCAGCCCAACAATATGAATTCACATATGCACGGAATCGCTGGCTGTCTGAGACGTGTCGCAAATGCCTATCACATTTGCGAAACAGCTGACCATCACTGAATGCGTCTCAGTATTACGTTGTAGAAAGCTCTCAGGTGGTTTAGTGAGTCTAGTCCAGGGGCTTGCAATCGAGTGCGTAAAGTTGCACGAAGCCGCAGCTGCAGGTTTTTACTTTTCGTGCTGAAAGGAACATTCGAGCCATTAGTCTGGGCGCCAAAATAACCGGTTAACAACGGGCCATCGGGGATTAGCCGCTTGTCATTGATCGGTCACGTGAGGCCGATTGATTCTAGCGACCGAATGTACGACGCCAAACCAGAATCTTGAATGCGTGTTAAAGCTTCATCGAGGGGACATTAGGCTGCTGATGGCACGCGTGACTTATTCCACTCAGATTCACGTGCTGTCACGCGTTCTTACACAACTTCAATTGCGCTCTGTTCACGCCATGGTCCATGATTTCACGTAGGTCAACATCCATTTCAGGCATCATCTTTAGGCATCACGAGCGATGACGCGCTCTAGCTCAAAGGAACTCAAGGCGTAATCACAAGACCACTGCACGCACTAATCTACTTACTTGTTGTTCCATCGCAGGCTTATGGTATGCCATCAATCCCGTCTGGAAAGCCCTGATTGACAAAATCGTCGGGCACAATTTTTGTTGATAGGCCTGTTACCTCATCACTCAATTCACCAATTGTGGCGAAGTAACTCGTGAACTGCAGATTATCCGGATCAATGCTTCCAGGAACTTTTTTTGGGCTATGAGCGCCATCAGCGGTAACAGGTGCTTGCTCACTATTTGCAAGATCTCGGAAAAAATCAGAGAATTGCAAATTGTCCAGGTCGACTGAGTTCTGACCAGAAGAAGTTTGTAGACTGATTTGGGTCAGATCGACTGCTGAGGAGCCTTGGCCCAGCTCATGTTCCTCTTGTGAAACAGACTCTAGCTCACTCATAGAGGGTCTTGAGGAGGTCATTTGGTCCATTGGAATTGACCATCTAGGTCGTTTGGGCTGATGTACACCAACTGACTGGTAATTATCGCCTGTAGTTGCGCCGCCTACAAGATTGCTAGACGTGGAAGAGCGATGCTCAAGCGAATCCAAATTTTCGGCCCATCGAACTTGACTTGAATCGAGAGATGCAAACATTGACTCGTCAAAAGCCGTGCTAGAAAAGAGTTGATCAATCTCCCACGGAAGTCTAGTCCAGTCCACGTCATCCTTAGTTTCAGAATTCGTCTCGGCTTCTGCTTGCGCTAAAGTGGCCCACGCAGACTCCTGAATCCGATGCGCTCTAGATGTAGAAGATTCAGTAGCGTACTGCCTTTCTGCCAGGGCTGTCGAGTCTAGTAGAAGCTCATCGAGGAGGTTGGTGTATAGATGACCCGTTCGAGGGAAACTGTCGATGTTCGTCAAATCTTGCATGGTACTTGGATCATTTCCGAGTTTTATATAGTACCTTGTCTCAATTACTTTGAGTTCTCGTTCAGCTGCTCGGACTTTATGATCCATCAAGTGTTCAAACTTGCCCACGATCCATCTCTTATGTTTCTGCGAAAATGTCAAAAGCGCGAACATCATCGCCGCATTGAGACACGGTATGGGGAAATCAACCTCTTTCTGATCCTGCGCATGGCATGTTTTACAGCGTGTGTCAATCAGTGGCTCACACAGAACGTCTCCAGCGTAATGACCTTTGATACAGCTCCAACCACTGGCTATTGACTGTGCGCGCTCGTGAAATCTTTTGCAAATATCGTCTGGACTGCAACCGAACCCTGATGGAGGAAGAAGCCCCACTTCTCTCCCTCGGTAAGAGTCGCGATCACGACGAACCAAAAACATGAAAAGAAATCTTCGGCACATACATGCACTGCACACCACCCCGCATGACTGTTTTTCTTTATCATATTGCGACCGGAGCTGACTCTCTAAGTTTGGAGTAGCACAAATTGGCAATGCAGGTTTCTGTATACACTTCAAATCGGCTTTTTCTTCATTAATATCGACAAGCCAAGCATCCGCGGTATTGAAGCAAAACAGACGATATTGAACGCATTCATCGACGTTGAAGAAAGGGCCTTTAGGGTTTAGATGAGCATGATGGGACCGTCTCTTTCGTGAAAGCATGTGAGGACCCGGCACACGAGAGTAAATCAGTTTCATGAGCTCATCAAACTGCTGATCACATAAATCGCTGCATTCTTGACCAGAGGTTCGTGCCCACAGTGGGAAATGAACCAGCTCCAAAACGACCCGTTGACAGTTTAGTGGAACATAACCATGCGCGTTCGCTTCATGCCACGAAAGTGAGGCGTAGACCAAGAGAAGAACTGCGAGTCTGACCTTCAGACAATACAGTGAAAGAAATGGCATCTCAGCCCAGCTCATGATAGTTCTAAGTTTTGGATCGAGATTACGAAAGTTTTGAAATTTGGCGATCATCTCACGGTGAGATTACAATGTACTTACGTATGATTATCATGCCCGGGTTTGCGCACGGTTATCCCACCTGACCAAAGGTACTTCCGCACTTTGGTCAGGCCGAGGAGCTTCATATCACAACAATGATTCCCTGACCAATAAAAATAGCGCTTTGACTACTCGTCGGGAGCTAAGGAATGACTGCGGGACAACTTTCATCATATACTCGTTCAAAGCAGGTTACATTGAGACTAATCCCGTGGCCAAGCATCCATGAGAGAGTCACTGTTAGACCCTGTCAGCTGTGTTCAGTCTTCGAACCTTCAAGTGGCATAGTTTACCTACCTGTCACAGCAAATTCCAACAAGTATTCACAATTAGCGAACGCTGTTGTTCTTGAATTGGAATGCCGAGTCTCCGATCTAGCGTGGCCAAAATACGGCATGACTCCTTCTTCTACTTTGCAATCAGAGGCGGACGATTCTCATTGGTACTGACAAGTCTTTGCCCTCTTTCATATGCCCTGTCAAGAACTTATGCATTCGCAAGTCCAATAAAAAAAACAGGGGCAGTTGGCAAAGTCATCTATGTGAAACAAAGAAATTTTCGTTCTTTCACCGGATTGCTTCAAGCCGGAAACCATCTGGAAAGCTTTAGCCCATCGGGTTCTGTGTTTGCCATCCAGTGGTCGATACAACCGTCGGCGCACTTTCTCAAATTGCTCGACCCAGATCGTGCTGCAATCTTGATTTGTAATAGTAGGCATAGCAGCTCTGATGCCGCACTGGAGCACCTGTCTTCCTCGCGCTGGGCCGAGGCATGAGATATCTAGGGCCCGTTGACCACGATTAATAGCCAAACGCACAAGAAGCTGGAGCCCAAGTCTTGCTGCAGAGCTCTGAAGAGCATGAACGATGAATGCCGAATGTGAAACTGTCGGGCAAGTAAATACTGCTGAGATCAGACTCACTTGTGTTGTATCGTTTCCCCAGTTGGTGTTGCGAACCAGTGCTATGTGAGTTACATTATCTCACGGTGTGACTCAACTCACCTTTTCTCATATCGTCAACTGCGCGATGAATGCATCATCGACGCGACCCTCCGCTACTGCAGCTACAGGAAGTCCTAGAGACCGATCACTGTCACTTCTATGGCAACAATCTTGTCCTCACAGCCATCGACGGCCCGTGCATCAGCGACAAAGCTGGCATTCGACCCAAAGTCAGGCAGAATCGCCTATGGCGCCAACAAGTCCGTCTTTGTACGCGACCTAGAGGATCCGGCCCGGACTGTGCAGTACACAGGTCATGTGCACCCAGTAACCGTGGCACGGTTCAGTCCATCTGGGTACTATGTTGCAAGCGGCGACGTCTCTGGCACCGTCAAGGTCTGGGACCCAGTTGGCGAAGAGCAATCACTCAAGAATGAAGTCAAGCCCATCCAAAAGATTCAGGATCTCGCCTGGGATGGTGATTCGGCGCGCATCATTGCTGTGGGCGATGGACGCGAGCGATTTGGACATGCGTTTACCATGGATTCTGGCAATACGGTGGGCGAGATTACAGGCCATTCCGGCGTCATCAATGCTGTCTCGATTCGACAGCAACGGCCTTTTCGTGCAGCAACAGGCGGTGACGATGGTGTCGTTGTCTTCTATCATGGCACGCCCTACAAGTACAACAAGACGCTGCGTCAGCATACAAAGTTTGTGCTAGATGTGGCCTTTTCGCCGGATGGGGCGTTTCTCGTCTCTGTGGGCGCCGATGCCAAGATTTGTCTGTATGATGGCAAGACGGGTGATTTCATCGAGACGGCCTGGCAGGAGGGGCACACGGGCTCCATCTTTGCCGTGTCGTGGGATCCAACCTCAAGCTACCTCTTGACGAGCAGCGCAGACCAGACTTGCAAGGTATGGGAAGCCAAGACGGGCAAGGTGTTAAGATCCTGGCGTCTGCAAGAGTCACACTCGGCACAGGCAGCGGATGGTCAGCAAGTTGGCAATGTCTGGACACCCAAGCATATCGTCTCGCTTTCTCTTTCTGGTACGCTGACGTTTCTATCGGTCGACAGCGACACGCCCATCAAGGTCATCTCGGGCCATCAAAAGGCAATTACGGCGCTTGCTATCTCTGGAGACGCAGAAACACTCTATACGGGCTCTTATGATGCCACGACGTTTTGTTGGCAGCTGGCGACACAGACGGCAAGCAAAGTGATTGAAAAGCCTCATACAAATCAAGTGAGTGCGCTGGTGGCATCGAGCAAAGGTGTTCTCTCGCTTGGCTTGGATGATTCCGTTCGCCTTTTCGATGCAGAAACTGACGGCTATACGCGCGTCTTGTCAACAAGTGCACGTCCAGTCGGCGCCGGCTTTGTCAAGGACGACATCGTCATTGCCACAACAGCAGAACTCTTCCTTGTCGGTCCAGACAGTGACGCGCATTTGGCCGTCACCTCCATCGAGGCTTCCGCGGCAGCTGTCAGCGCTACTGGCACTGTTGCACTCGGCACAGAGACAGGCGATGTCCTTCTCTATCAAGTTTCGGACCGTACGTTGACCTTGCACCATACACTCTCTGGCTGTTGCCGTGCAGCTGTCACGGTCATGACTTGGACCCCCTCGGCGGATAAACTCATTGTGGGTGATGCTTCCGGCAAGATTGTTGTGCTGGATGGCAAGACGGGCAGTACGCTGACCTCACGCTGGTCGAACCATACGGCACGGATTCAAGCGCTTGCTTGTTCGCGTGATGGCAAACGGGTTGTGTCGGCGTCCTTGGACGCTAGCTTGTTTGTCTGGTCTTTGGAAAATTTCGTCAAGAAGAAGCAGATTCGGCATGCGCATCAGGGCGGTGTTTCTGGGTGTGCGTTCAGGGATGAGGCTGGGACGTTGGTTGTGAGTGCTGGTGCTGATGGCGCCGTCAAGGTATGGCCAGAGACGGTCCTTTGAGACTGTACATGTACATGTACAAGCACAGGTAGAATGAGATGGGATGGAATGACTGTATACAACATGCTATGCTAGAAAAGACCCGGCCAAGTCTCGCGTCGTGACAAGAGACAGAATCCTTGCAATGTCTTCAGAACTTGCCGCGCCGACGCCTGGATTGCGCCACACGCTCTTGCTGACGAATCTTGCGTTTCTGCAAGGTCTCATCCATCTCTTCAAAGCGCGTCGGCTGCCTCGGCTTGGCATCCTCCACGTCACGCGCCTTTTTGGCAGCGGCTTCGGCCTTGTCAGCGATACTCATCTTCAAATCCTTGACGCCTTGCACCGTCTCGTTGAAGTTTTTCCAAAAGCCACCTTCGAGACGCTTTGCGGCACCGACGATACCCGGTACTGCCGGTGCCGCTGCTGTTTCGGCAGCAGGGGCTGCCTGGATGACTTTGGGCGGCAAGGCGGGCAAGTCTAGGCGTGCACGAATCTTGTCACTGCGAAAGGCAAAGCCTTGACAAAAGGAGAAGACCGAGTTGGTGAACCAATAGCCAAAGATGGCGACTGGGAAGTTCCAAGTAAAGAGCGGCATGAGCAGCATGACGCCGCGGAAGAGGGTCTTGACGATGGGGTTCATCTGTGTGCCTTGCGAAGAACCGACTTCGGCGCCGATCTCAAAATTGATGAGCGTCAATGCTGCCGTAGCGATTGGCAAGATATGCGTCGGGTCAGCAGCGGTTAGGTCGGTGAACCAAAAGAGGCCGCCGACCTCCATGCCTGGCACGGGTAGTGCAATCATCTTGTTGAGGGCCATGTAAAAAAAGATAAAGACCGGCATCTGGACAAAGACTGGGATGATGGACATGAGTGGATTGACGCCATGTTCTTTGAAGAGATTTTGGACCGTCATTTGAGCACGCGCCGCCTCCATCTTGTCGCCTTCTTTGGTCGCCTTTGTCAATTTGGCCATCTCGACCTTGACTTGCGGGTTGATGAGGGCGAGTTTGGATGTATTACGGATCGACTTGAGAAGCATGGGGAAGAGCGTGATGCGGATAATCAAGGTGGCCGTAGCAATACTCGCAATCCAAGCAAAGCCAGTGCTGACATGGACAAACTCCAGGAGTTGCTGCAACAAACCCGGTGCCGTATACCATTTCGCCAGGCCCAGTTCTTGCAAGGTGCCGATCGAGTGAATCGCCTGCTGGGCCGCTTCCGTTGTAAAGGGCGGCGGCTGGACGAGTAAGTCTTCGGGGACCTGCGTCAAGGTGGAGGTTGGCTCGGGCCCGTTGGGCAGCACTGCATGGCTCTGTTCCACCTTGTCCGCCGCCGCTGCCGTTGCTGTACTTGTACCTGTACTTGTACCTGTACTTGTACTGTTATGCCGCACAAAAGGCGAGCAGGCCGGCATAAACGACCGCACGAGCACCGTCCGATGCGCATAGCCATGCATCGATCGCAATGAAGCAATTTGTCCGGTATGAGCGGGCCTTCTCGGGCCCCGTCTACAAGTATTAGTAGAAGCCCAACTAGACCAACGGATCCTTACAACACGGCTGCCAGTCTCCGTGACAGCATTGCGGCTCTCTCTGATGGCTCCCTGATGGCTCCCTGATGGATCTGACTTTTGGATCTGCTCGGTCTTGACAAAAATCAAAAGTTTCGACCGAGAAGCTGATTGGTGCCCTAACCCTGGATAGTCAGACAGAGACGACTCCTTGGACAGCCAGAGCCAGAGCTAGAGCTACTGAAGAACATATGACATTAGCAGAGCTACTTGGTAGTCGACTGCAGGAAGATGTTGAGCTAGACTATTTCTATATAAAAGGCAGACCTGCACCGCGTACGCCGTCCAAACGCAAGCAATCACAGCCGCTGCCAGAGACACACTTGCTTGCCGTCTTTCAAGACGCGCTCTTCATCTTTGCTTTAGATGTGCTCGTCTACAAGACAAAACAGCTGACGACGCTCTATATCTCTAAAGCAGACACAACAGGCTGTCATGCACGAGCCACGTCGATTTCCATGCTGGCCGAGTGTTTTGTAGAACAGCTCTTGTGTCAACAGCAAGGCCGTATCTGTCTAACCCTCTTTGCGCGCGCACAGCCGCAATACATCTTCCCATGCTCCTCTCAGAATAAAGGAAAACATGTCTTGTCGGACCGTGGTCTTGTACAATGGTGGATCCAGATCTTGGACCGGCTCAAGATGCGGTTTGACAAGGCAGAAGGGTTTGTGCTGGTGCCAGGTGCTGAAGATGCCGAAGTGAAGCGGACCTACCTTCAACAGAAACAAGGATGGCAAGCAGGCCATCCGTACGCTGCAAAGAGCCTTGCGCGCGATTTGATTCTCAAATTCCCAGATGACCCAAAAGCGCGCTTCTTGGACCAGCTGGCGGCAGACAACGCGCTCGAGACAACCACCGTCGAGCAATTCTGGCAACTCATGGCGCATCGTCAAGAAATGTCATCCGGTCGATCGATCGCCTTTTTGACCATGGAAGCACAGCTGGCTGTCATTGATGTTCACAGAGCTGCATCAGAGACGACCGACTTTGTGGAATTGGATGACAAGAAACTCTGCATGCTACGTGACGCGTTGGAAGCGCAGACGTATGCAACAATTGAAGAAACGCGCACAGCGAGTGAGTATTGGCGACGGATCGTCTCTTCTAAAGCAGGCGCAGACACGACACCGGTGGCTGTCCATGGCACTGTCGAAAAACAGGTGGCAGTTATCGATACTGACGCTGGCAAAGCGAGTGAGCCGCATGTCTTGACGGTGCGTAAGCGGAAAAAGGAAGATGCGCCGCAGGTCCATGTCCTCGTACCTCGAAAAAAGGTGCCCAAGCCTGACCATGGCCAGACCACCTCTTGACGCTTGTTGATCCTCGATTGTAGAACGCGTTGTACATTGCCTCAATCATCCTTGCGTTTCGTCGGCGGATCCTCATTGCTGCCGTTAATGACACCATCATCCTCCAAATCTTCCTGCCGACTCGACTTGATTTCCTTCTTTTGTCGACCCTCTTCTCGCTTAGCTTCCTTCATGAGCACTTTCGTTGCTTGTACATGCCGGTTACTAATATACGCATCTTCCTTTTCAGTCCAATCGACATTATACTCGGCTGCAATGCGTCGAATCTCTTTGCGAAGCTCCTTGCCCTCTTCCACCAAATCACGCCATCGACCGACATTGAATCCCTTTTCTTGATAGAGTTTTTGTTGCCGCGCTGATGCGGTAGCATGCAAGACAGATGAATAGCTCACCTCGCGATTATGATAGAGAAAGTAGACATAGCCAAGGATCAAAGCTGAGAGGGAGCCGAAATACGTCACCGGCTCAAGGACATCCCATCCAAGTGGCGAGAAGAAGGTCAACTTGAAGACAACGACATAGTACGCGACGAGCCCGCCGGCAACGTAGAAGGCATACCGACGGGCAATCTTGGCAGCCAGGTCATCACACGCTTGCTTGATGCTTTGTTCTTGATCGAGTTCTTTTGTGACACGACCGAGTTGAGCACGCAAATACTGCGTCCGGTCTTCAAAGCTGGGCACACTGACACGAATAGCATGGTCACCCACTTGGATGCAGAACCTGCTCGTGGCCGCTGCCTCGCGGATAAAGTCGGCGACACCAATCCCAGTGGACCATTTCGCATGCCGGTCTAAATCTTGAAAGACGATGGGCATCTTGTCATCTTTGAGTTCAGCACGGATGAGCGTCTCGAGATAACTCAATGGCTGTTGCGTATGCAACAAAAAGGCAACCACTTGCTTGTCTGGCAGTGGCAGGAGTAGTTTGAGTGAATTCGCAGTCGTAAATGAAAAGCGACCGCGTAAGCCTTCAATATCTTCTTTCGACAGTGAGTCTTGACGTAGCTGTGGTGGGAGACCTTGGATAGACACCTTTTCAGAAGGCGTCGTGGTTGGCCAATCTTGGGCCGTTGTCAAGGGTTTGGCATGGGTTTGGGCAGACTGCCATCGGCTGAGTATGAGCGGCTGAAGCAGACGAGCACTTGGCTGTCTAGTAGCAAAGGTACGGCAATAGTGCCGCAGTAGCATGACGAAGGCTAAGTACTAGTATGTCTGGCTGAAGAGTAGGTTGGTCTTGCAATTGTCGCCTGTAGCTGTGTCAGTCGCGAATCTGAATGACGTCCACTTCTGCAAGACCAACTCTAGCCAGCTGCAGGCCACGACGCCAGCTGTACTGCTGCATGTGAATACAGCGAGCAGTTAATGGACGGATGCAGAGCTTTCTCAGATTGCTTGTATCCTTGCAGATCAACTGATACGCTCTGTCGATGGCTACGTCTTGCGTATCAGCCCATGGGCAAGAGTAAGCAAATGTCTACCGCAAGGGAATGCTCTCTCAAAGACCTCCACCGGCTCTGGATGTCTCTAGATCTTATTGTCTCTAGCTCATGTGAAAGTCTGCTTGATAGCTCGTCATTGTTCTTATAGACTTCTATAGACATCTATCAAGGTCCTTGACTGACAACAACTGCCACGATACACTACTGACAATCGTGCTCTGCTAGCCATGAGCCATGCTACCTCGTCAACCGTCTCTCCTCCTTCTTCACAACAGCCGATAGATCGTAAAGCATCGTTGATGTCTAGGATCGAGCACATGCTTGAATCTGTCGTGCAAGACTTGGCGGCAGGCAGTGTACCTGCATTGACGCTTGTTCAACAACGTCCAGACGGAACGCGCTTCGATCAAATCACGCAGACTGTTCAGCTGCGGGGGGCTCAGCAGCAGTCTAGCACAGTCCAGCTAGCCAAGCGCGAGCGTTTCAGTACGTCTTTGATCTTATCAATCGTTAACGTGGACTGACCTGTGTCATAGCCCAACTCGCGTGTCTGCTTGTACTTGTCTATGAAGGTCTCGTCAATGACATACAAAGCACGAAACGCGACCTCTTCTACAAACACGTCGCGTTGTTCAAGTCGCAAACAGTCGTCGATCGCCTGCTCGAGAGTCTTGAGCGCACTTTGGCCTGTGAACGCCATGAACTCAACGTCGCCGCTTCAGCCAAGGGTCTGATGCAGGGACCTGCCTGCATCACGCTGACGAATGGCGAACAGATTTGGACAGAGGGACAAGCAAGACCGATTTCACGCGTTGAGACGTATGCACACATCTGCTTGAAGCAAGTCGATGCCGTCCTTGTCATTGAGAAAGATGCCGTCTTCCAGACCTTGTGCCAATTGATTGATGCAGCTGCTGCAGCGCATCCGGCACGTCGATGGCTCTTGATGACTGCAAAAGGCTGTATGCCCTCTTTCGCATTGCTAGGAGTGCTAACCAGCAGATCCCGATGTCAGTTCGCGCCAGGCGCTCAAATTCATCGACACCACCATCACCCAATCCACCGATCCAGCCATTCGCGCGATCCCGTTGCTCTGTCTTGTGGATCTCGACCCACACGGCATTGAGATTCTAGCAACATGGAAGTTTGGATCGCGTGCTCGTGCAAGACAAGCACCACACCTAGCGGTCTCCAACCTGCGTTGGCTAGGCGTGCATGTCGAAACAATTACGGATGTCTTGCAACATGCCATTCCCATGACTCGAACAGATTTCAAAAAGCTAGAGACTGTGTTGAGTCGTGATTGGTGTACAGGTGCCGCGGTCGGTCAAAGTTGGCGGCAGCAAGTGTTGGCGCTTCAAGACTTGCAAGTCAAAGCCGAGATTGAGATTCTTGCTGAAAAGCAAACTGGCTTGCTGGAAACGCTGACTCAGGGTGTTCAGGCCGGTGAATGGCTTTAGAGTGTTGCAGATTGCATAGCTTCTCCGTAACCAAACAGACGTTCGCCTTGCTTCATCTCCGGCAGGTCTGTGCCGGCACGCATGGCGCCTGGTGTAAAGCGTGCCATGCCGGCAAACTCGCGATCACGACCTGAAGGCAGTGCGCGCAAGGCAGTCACTTGATGCGCTGCATGGGTCAAGGTTTGCAACAAAAAGGCATGGTCGCCTTGCCGCAGCGGGTCGTCGCTGTTGAGCACGACCGTCACCTGCTTGTCCTCTGAGAGTGCACGAATAAAGGTAATGACCTGAGAAACAGGCGCTAGCTTGAGTGGGAGCAATAAATCAATGCCATGCAGCACAATCGTTGAAAAGGACACGAGCAGAGGATAGAGCTCTGTAAGCGACTTGCCTGTGGCATCTACCAGCTTGGGTTTGACAGCATTTGATGCTAGCTTGGGGCAGTTTTGCCAGTATACTATACATTCAGCAGAGACAGACGTTGACGTGGACAGTGTCTGCGTCAATAGATGAAGTGTCATGATGCTCTGATCGAAGCCTGCTCATGTCGCCGTTGCAGCAGTCTTGCTTGCTTGTCGTTCTTCAATTCGATCAAGAGACCGTGCGACTTTGGTGTTTTTTTGGCAACACCACGCTTGATTGAGCAGAGGAATCAAAGACTAGCAAAAGCAAAACGCGACAAGAGGCCCTAGCAGCAGATTGGCTCGGTCATTCAGGGCCCAAACAGTCTTGATAGCATTTGATCATCTCAATCGACGGCCATGAAGAGTGACTTCAAATTCTCAAATCTGCTCGGCACAGTCTATAGCCGCGGCAACCTCCTCTTCACACCCGATGGCAACAGCCTGCTGACACCTGTCGGCAACCGCGTCACGCATTTCGATCTCGTCAATAACACAACCTTTACTTTTCCTTTTGAAACGCGGAAAAATATTGCGAGACTAGCATTGGCGCCGCAAGCGACGTTGCTCATTGCAGTAGACGAAGATGGCCATGCCGTGCTTGTCAACTTTGTCCGCAAGACGGTCCTCCATCACTTCAACTTTAAAGAACCTGTGCGCGATATTCAATTTGCACCGGACGGACGCCATTTCGTGGTCGCGGCCGGTCGCCTATTGCAAGCGTGGCGGACACCGCGATTTGCCGACGACCGCGACTTTGCGCCCTTTATCCGGCATCGCGTCTACACCGGCCACTATGACGATGTCACCGCCATCACATGGGCAAAAGATTCACGCTTCTTCTTGACGGCATCACGCGACTTGAGTGCACGGATATACAGCCTGGATCCTGAAGAAGGCTTTACAGCAACCACCTTGAGTGGGCACAGAGACCATGTTGTCGGATCTTTCTTTTCAGAAGATCAAGAGACAATCTACACCGTCTCTCGGGATGGCGCGCTCTTTGTGTGGTCGTATCAGCCTCTCTATAAAGCGGACGAGGAAATGCCAGATGACACAGACTCGGTCGATGAGGACCGCAAGCACCGCTGGATCATCACCGACCGGCACTACTTTCATCAAACGCCTGCCAAGCTCAAATGCTGTACCTATCATGCGCACAATAATCTGCTGGTTGCCGGCTTCTCAAATGGTCTCTTTGGCATCTATGACCTCTCTAACAACGGCTTCACCATGATTCACAATCTATCCATCTCGCAAAATGCCATTGACAATGTCACCATCAATCAATCTGGCGAGTGGCTCGCATTTGGTGCTTCCAAGCTCGGCCAGCTGCTCGTCTGGGAATGGCAATCTGAATCGTACATTCTCAAGCAACAAGGCCATTTCGATGCCATGAATGCCGTCACTTACTCTCCCGATGGCCAACGTGTCGTGACTGCCTCGGAAGATGGCAAAATCAAAGTCTGGGACATTCGCTCGGGTTTTTGTCTCGTGACGTTTGCCGACCACACCTCGGCCATTACCGACATTCATTTTGCGAAAAAGGGGAATGTCTTGTTTTCTTCTAGCTTGGATGGCTCAGTCAGGGCCTGGGATCTCGTTCGATACCGCAATTTCCGTACGTTCACGGCACCCGAACGCGTTCAATTCAGCTGTCTCGCCGTTGATCCTGCTGGTGAAATCTGCTGTGCCGGCTCGACCGACTCGTTTGACATTTACATGTGGTCTGTGCAAACAGGCCAGTTGATTGATACCCTCTCGGCGCATGAAGGACCCGTCTGCTCGCTTCACTTTTCAGGCGAAGGAGGCGTCTTGGCTTCTGGCTCATGGGACAAGACGGTGCGCATCTGGAATGTCTTTAGTCGCAAAGTCACGGTCGAGCCTTTGACCTTGCAAACTGAAATTCAGACGCTTGCCTTTCGGCCGGACGGCAAAGAAATCGTCGTTGCCACGCTCGATGGACAACTCTCTTTTTGGAACGTCACAGAAGCCGAGCAAACGACCGTGATTGATGGTCGACGCGATATTTCAGGCGGTCGCAAGCCGGATGACCGCATGACGGCCGCCAACAATGCGAATTCAAAAAGCTTCCGAAGCGTTTGTTATTCAGCCGATGGTTCGGCTGTGCTCGCCGCCGGCAACAGCAAGTATATTTGCATCTACGATGTCGGTTCCAGCGCACTCATCAAGAAGTTTTCCGTCTCGAGTAATACCTCCCTTGTGGGTACCCAGGAAAAGCTCAATTCGCGCAGTTTGACGGAAGCTGGGCCTGCCGAGCTCCTCGATGCCCGAGGCGAACTATCAGATGACGAAGAACGGCGTCAAGAGACGTTGCCAGGCGCCTCGCGTGGCGATTTGTCGATGCGCAAGGTAAGACCTGAGGTACGTACACGTGCCGTGCAACTCTCGCCGACAGGCCGTGCGTTTGCTGCCGCCACGACAGAAGGACTTGTGATTTATGCGCTCGACGATGCGTTTGCGTTTGACCCGTTTGACCTGGATCTAGAGGTGACGCCTGCAACGACGCGACAGACGCTGAAAGAAGGTGAGTATCTCAAGGCGTTGGTCATGGCCTTTCGACTTAATGAGGCGTACCTGCTGCACAACGTCTTTGAAGGCATTCCGCATGCGGATATTGCGTTGGTGGCGCGGGACCTGCCAGCGGCGTATCTCGCACGGCTGCTCAAGCTTCTTGGCAGCTCGGACGAATCGCCGCATCTTGAATTTCGCCTACGCTGGATTGAGGCGCTCTTGACGAGTCATGGCCGTGTCATTCGTCAAGGATCAAGTGCCTTTGCCGCTGAATTGCGCGGTTTGCTCAAGACCGTCGTCAGGATTGAAAAGGACTTGGTCGAGGTTGCGGATCAGAATAAGTATGCGCTCGACTACATCTTGAGTCGGCGCGGCGTCAAGGTAGAAAAGGAGGATACAAAGATGGCGGAGGATGCATTTATGGGGTTTGACTAGTTGTAGGTGCATGACCTTGATAACGCAACACGACACCTGTATTGACATTGCCCTCGGCTGCTTTGCGCTCTTTGCCATGTTCCTCCAATAGCGCCTTGATTTTATCGAGCAATGTGCTACGCTGTGGCACAGGCGGCAGAATCATGCCGCGTTTCCGTTTCATGCCAATAGAAACATCCACCTTGTTGCCCTTGCGCAGGGCCTGTAAGCCAGCCTCAATTTTATGCTCGAGGTCGTGATCCGTGACATTCCAGTTGAGCACCACCTCTTTGGTTGTTTGAGCAGGGTTCGCTGTGCCCTTCTTGGCACGCTTCTGGGCATAAGCTTTCGTCTCTGCCTCTTTGAGCGCATCGAGTGCAAACAGACGACAGGTCGGGATCGCCTGAGCGGGTGTCAAGTTGAGCAAAGCATGCGTATTTGCGTCATAGGCTCTGCGCACTTGCGACAAGGGCATGACGCCCTGGAATTGGCCTTCTGCATTGACGAAACGGACTTGGCTGGCGGTGATTTGTCCGTCTCGCGGTGCTTTGGCCGGTGTTGTCAAGAGTCGACGAGCAGAAAAAGTAGATCTGAGCAGGCTTGAGCATGTAGAGCATTGAGCACGCAGCGTATTCATTTAGCAGCGTTTCTCTCTCTAGATAGCTGATAGTAGCTCCGATGATCGGATGGATTGATCTCTGTTCAGTGTCGTTGATGGATGTCGTCGTCTTCAACTTGCGCGCCACAACCAGATCAAAGACGCGACCATCAAGGAAAGGCATCAGAGTCAGTCAAAGAAGCCTGGGTCATCCGATAGCATCGACAGGCCCCATGCGGATATGACAGATAGCCAGCAGAGCTTCTCCCTGCCTTCAGCATACAAGGAACGGCTCGAGAACAGAGCGGCCGGGCATGCAACGGGGGATGTACCAAAAGAGGGCCACCAAGCGCTTTTGAAGGGGGCAGGGGAGGCGGAGTTTGCGGCACCAGCTCGGCCAGGGACGGCGCAGACTCAACAGAGCGAGGGCGGCGGCTATGATTTTGGCTCAGTCTTTAATCGGCCTTACTCGCAATCGCTCGAGCAAACGCAAGAAGATACACCATCCATCAGGCGCCTTGCGGAGCAGGCCTCTACGGAACAGCGCTTGGTGGTTGCGCCGGATGAGTACTTTCATGAGTCTTCCATGTCTGATTCAGAAACGTTCGCGCCAAAGGATGCGTCAACGGGAAAAATGCTCAGGCAGCCGCCGTCGTCTGGCTCGCCTTCGAGTAGTCTGCAACGACCTGAGATTCCACCAGGGGACAGTCAAGTCCCTGTGCAGTTTCAAGATAATCATGATATGGCCGCTTTACCTACAGTAACGCCGTTTGCGGCGCGGACGAAGAAGCATGAAACGCCCATGGGGCTGACACAGCTCTTTCAATCCTCTCAAGACACGCCTGACTTGTCACGAAGAAAGTCTACCTACATCTCAATGAAGGAGAGTCAAGAGCGACGCACACTCAAGCGACGGCCATCCGATCCAGACGAGGAAGACGAATCGGATCCTGATTTTCCCCGTGTGCGGCGCGCGCTGAGTCCAGACAAGAAGCGAAAAGCCGAAAGTCATGTCTGGAACAGACTTCGTGAACGTGATGGTCCGCTGTCTATGCAGGAGACGTTTCAAGATATCTCCATCATACCAGCCTCTGCACCGGTCGAGCCGCGCTCGCAAGCTACGCAGCGTATTTCGCAACTCGAGTCGGTCGTGGCCAACTCGCAGCCGGTTGAGATGCCCGTCACAAGCTCCAAGATGGCCGACAAGACGATCGATTTTGACATCAAGAGCGTTTCTGCCGATGTCACAACGAGTGAAGAGACACGACCGTTGCCGGTGCAGGAATTCGACCTTGTCAGCCAGTCGCCTCAACATACAACTTTGTTGAGCACGACCGATGAGACCATTGCGTCCGTTTCCATTCAAGATACACCGGCCGTGCCAAGGACACGTCCGACACCTGATGCAGCTACAACACATACGCGGTCGGTCGCCGAGACGCCGTTTGTCCGTGATCATTCGAGTCCTGTTATGCAAGCTGGAGATCGTCGCAAACGTCGGCGGACGCTTGAGCAAGCGGTACCCGTCTCGAGTTCGCCTGCACCGGCACATGATGCTGTTGAAAGTCTGAGTCAGTCCCTCAAGGATGTTGTGGTGCAGGAAGACCGACGACTTGTGCCGGATAGTTTAGGTCAAACATCGACCGAAACGATGATGCCAATCAGACGTGTGCCTGTACGCCGGCCACAGGCGATGCAAGGGCCACGGGTCGTGCTCGACTCACAGACGCAATCGCGGTCTTTGCCGATACCGATACCGATGCCGGTTCCTGAACCTGAACCTGAACCTGCACGCGCACGCGCGCCGTCGCCTCTCCAAGATGTTCAAGAAGCCACGTCGCCGCTTTCAAGTCTCGACTCTGCTAGCATCATGGAACACACCTCGCCGCATTTCGATATCGTTCCCGGTGCCGCGCGTCTGGCCCATCGCGTCTTTGCCTATCATGCTGAAACGGATTCTTGGTTTCCAGGGTCGATGGTCGAGGCGGCTGATTTGGCGCAGGACGGACAGCAGGTGCGTGTTCATTTTGACGATGACGATGAGCTCGATTTGACCATGGACTTGTTGCGACCGCTGATTCTACGCGCTGGTGATATCGTGCACGTCACAGAGCCATCTTCCCTACAAAACAAGCCGCTTGTGATTCTCGAGCTCTTGCGCGAGGACGGCGCTCTCCAAACAGATATTGCCGGCCATGCACGCTTCAAAGCAATACGCAAGGACAAGATTGGCACGCCGCATTCCCTCGCAATTGCCGATCTCTGGCTCCCTGCAGGCAAGATTGCAGCACCTTTTCTGTTGCGCAAGTTTTCACGCTTTGCCCGGGCACGTGTGCTGGAACCGCCTGCGACACCCTCAAAACGGGCAGCAGCCGTCCGTGCGGCGCGCAGTATTACAGGTGGCGCGACACCGTCTCAAGCAACGACCTTGCATCGTGAACCGACAGGTGGGTTATTCGACGGTGTTGCATTTTCAGTCACCTTGCCACCGAGAAAGGACAGGTTGCGTCAAGAAGTTTGCAAGCTTATCCTGGATCATGGCGGCATTGTGCTTGAAGAAGGATTTACCGAGCTTTTCGAGTCGGCCATAACGACCGACGATTTGCATATGACCGAGGATTGTAGTGATGTGACGCCCACGGCTGACTATCCCGCACAAATACTCCGTCTGGCACCTCAGTATGCATCGCTGCGTGCCGCCTCTGTTATTTCAGACGCACCGTCACGTAAAGCCAAGTATCTACAGGCACTCGCGCTTGACCTGCCCTGCTTTCATTACGCGTACCTACGACATTGCGTTGCTGCTTTTGAAGACGGCACCGACGCCACCGCGAGGCCATTCTTACTTGCAGCCGGCGATATCATGCTCGATGGCGAAACTGTCAGCATCTGCATGGAACCAATCTTTCGCTCTCTCACATCTCCATCAATTCCATCAATACCGTTGGAACAACTACTCGGACAACGCCGGCAACTCTTGCGAGGACAAAATTGTATCGTCGTGGTGGGTCGCAAGCGTGAAGCAGAGCAACGCAAGATTCATCTCTTTCTCAGTCATGCCATGGGATGTGCGCGTGTCGTGGCGGTGGAAACGATTGCTGATGCCGTCAAACTCGTCCAACAGTCTTTCAGGCAGCGCACGGTACCCGTGTCGGTGAATAGAACGGATGAGGCGGCACCGTCTACAGCTGAAGGGCGTCGCGTCTCGCAACGCGTCTCGCGACCGACGTCGAAAGCAGTTGCTGCGAAGATTGTACCGCCGACAAGTCCTGCGGATGCCGACGATCAAGATGAAGCTTCGACGGTGACTGGTGAGTCGGATGAAGCTGTTGTTTGGCACTGGATCAATGTCCGTGAGCATGCACCCGATGTCACGCAGGCGCTCAAGCTGCTTGAAAAGCAAGGTAAAGCAATGGGTGCTGGCAAGAGGCGTGGCAAACGACGCGGGCAGACATCCAACGCGATTGGCGATGGAAGTGAGCTTTACATCCCGGGCGTATTGACAAATGAGGATGTCGTTCAAAGTCTCATTTCGGGGCAGATTACAGGGGCGTATGCCATGTAGTGATATAGCGGCCGAAGCATTGAATAGGTACAAGCATAGCTAGCTGAGGAAGAAGGGAAGAAGCGGCTGTCGCTACTAGGAAGAATCGTCAAACGAAGCGTCAAACTGTGCACGCATCTGCTTCTCTGTCGTATCATCGAGTGATTTTGTGGAAGTCGCATCGGGCCTCGCCAAGGCACTCCGTGAAGCGTCCGAGACTTCCGTCCGGCCATCGCGAAAGGTACGCCGTACAGAAAAGCGGCCCGTCTGCCCTTGTGCCGTCAAGATTTGCTGAGCGATAATCTCAACCTTGACCACCTCGTTCGGTGCGCCATGACTGTCTCTGACTGCTTCATCTGGCTCTGGAGCACTTGATATTGGATGCGCGTCAAAAGGAACGCCGCGACGCTGTTGCGCCTCAGCAGCTTCTTGTAAACTGCTTTTCGAGCGACGATGCTCAAAGACAGCATGGCGATGGGCGGCGCGTGCACCTTCCGACTTGCCATAAGCAGCTAGAATCTGTTCCTCCGTCAGCGGGCCTGGCTTTTTCCTCTTCTGCTGTGCAGATGCTTCACTACCAGAAGCTGATGCATGTAGATTGCTCTCCTCAGACGATGAAGGAGAGGAACGCTGCGGCAAGAAGGGATTCTCGCGTTGCTTGCCTGAAGCCGACCCACCTGCCGCCGCCGTCATCCGGCTAGACGTCCTTCCCGTCAGTAAATGTCCATAAAAGTCACCAAAAAGCCATCGCCGGGCCCAGAAGTGATCTAATGCCTCAGCCGAGGGCAAGATGGCCACCTCCCACCCAGGATAGCATAGATCCATGAGCGTGCTGCCGTCAGGTAGATTGAGCACTTGACGTCTGCTGGGATCGAGTGCAAGCAATTCTTGCTCTGCTGCCGCTGTGGCATGCTCAAGCTGTCGGGTCGCCTTGTCTTGCGCTGCGACACCGGCATGCAACTGGGCGCGTGGCGGCGTCGCCTGGACTGTAAAGAGGGCGACGATCGGGTCTCCACGCTGCCATCTGCGGTGCGTTGACCAATACCGACTGCGCGGCTGTGAATCTGACACCGATCTACGCTGCTGTTGCTGTTGCTGCTGCTGTTGGTCAACTGAGAAGGGCGGCTGTTGACTATTAGGCGGCACAAAGGGCAAGCCGATGAGGTCCTTGACGTGATTGCTGGACCATTGTGTGATCTCTTGAAAGTGTCGCTGGAAGAAGCGCCTGAGCTCAGACTCGTCACGGCTCGAGTCGTTTCCCTGCTGGGACATGGCCGCCTTCCGAGCCTTTTGCAGGTTCGCTTGCAGGTGTCGGTCCGTTGTTCATGATGTCGCTGCTGCACCCACCACCACCAGGCTACGGAAAGCTGGCGGATGAGATTACAAAGTCTAGCACTATTGGATGAAGCAGAGACAGGACGTACGCAAGGAAGCGACTCTCCTATAATGTATTGGCACCTGTTCTCTGAATGACAGTACGTTCTACGTGGGGCTGACAGTCGGGCCGGGCGCCGAGCAGATTCTCGAAGCTTACAGTCAACCTGCAGCTGCCAGTGTCGATCTTGAAGCTGCTCGTGGCCAGCTCTGTCAGTCTCTCGCATGCACTGCCTTGCTGTATCCCCTGTGAATAGGCGCTAGCCAGAATCGGCCAAGAATGCAGCATACAGTCTATGATACATGCAATTTGCCGTCGAAGCGTTTCAAAAAGCCTCAACGCATCTCAGCTACACACGCATATGTATGTCTTTGTACATTGTATCTGTGCTGACTGAAGGACGAATTGAGTTGTGTTATCAAAAATGTCATGATTACAGGCATAAAACTCGATTGTCTTGGAAGTGATGGGTTGGGGCTTGACTTGCCATTGTTGGTAGATACAAACTTGGTATCAAGGGTTGCAGTCTACGCCTTTGTTGCTCTTCGGTTCGCAAACAAGCTTGAAGCTGGCGAAGCAAGAAATGTTCGCATTGATTGCAGGCGTTGGAGAGACAGTTACCCACTTGATCTGATACTCAGTCTCAACAAAATCTTCGCAAGACTTTGTTGCCCTCCAGATAGTAAGTGGAACCGACTTCGTGTGGTCTGGATTTGTTATGTGAGAGCCGCACGTCACGCCGTCTTTGGAATCACAGGTCTTCTCACCCTGCTTGGTTCCTTTAGCTAACCAGGGAGATGGCTGAGAGCACATCTTCGTCAGCACGTTGTCGAGGTCGGTCAAGTCGAGGTCCCCGTCACTCCAAGTTTTCGCGCATAGAGCTGCAGATAAACCCGGAAATTGCGCCACCTTGTCATGCCGGACAGACTTTGCAGTCAGAGTGCATTTTTTGCGGTGACAAGCTTGAACATCATACGAAAAGACGAAAGCCAACATGAAAATTTGCAAGAGTCGCAAGGCAACCTGGGTTGTCTGACTTGTAGCTGCCATTTTGATCGTGTGTGTAATTTTGGTTTGTTCGAAGGGCGAGTTGTGATTGATGCAGAGACACTAACGGTGACGGTTGCGGGTGACTTGGCCTCCTTATAGACTCTCAGATGCACCAAAAAGTCCCCGAGATTTCCCCTGAAGAGACTGCAGCTGATTCAACTCCCTTTAGCTTGTTTGTCTGTGGCTTGGATCAACACGCGAGCGAAACGCGCGGAAACGCTCGCATATATCAATGCGAGCAGGAGTTTGCGGTTCTTTGACAAACAAACAAGCTCCACGGCCGATAGCAGAACGGGCTTGAAGGCTGTAGATGACCCTGTGAGCACAAAGGGAGGCGGCAAATCAGTTCAGCCGCAGCTGCAACGGACAAACAGAGACTCGATGTCAACCGAGCCTTCTGCTGATTCCGCCAATAAAACTTATGATTGGCCAGTCTACCGGGATTTTGATCGGAAATTTTACCCCACCAAAGTATTTCCGCACTTTGATGCGACCGAGGAGCTCTCAAAACAAGCGGATAAGCAGTCATCCAGGCACCGAACCTACACATCAAAAAGTCACTTTTTGGTGGAAACTCGCTCTGGTGATGGCGCTACAGGGCCAGGGGTTCGGTGAGCGGCGCTAAGCATTGGAGAGGAGAGCTAGTCATCTATCAGTCGCGGTAATGTCATGTTACGC